>CM050169.1:51964001-52198751 GCA_027410445.1 Discoglossus pictus | reverse complement strand
TATGGAGAGAGAGAGAGTCTGAGTTGGAGAGACTGATATGGAGAGAGAGAGAGTTTCTGAGTTGGAGAGACTGAGATGGGAAGGAGAGAGAAAAAGTCTGATCTGGAGAGACAGAAGGGAAGGAGAGAGAGAGAGAGTCTGAGCATGAGAGTCTGATATAAAGGAGAGAGAGTCTCACCTGGAGAGATGGATATGAAGGAGAGAGAGAGAGTCTGAGGTGGAATGACTGATATGAAGGAGAGAGAGTCTGAGCGGGAGACACAGAGATGGGAAGGAGAGAGAGAAAGTCTCAACTGGAGAGACAGATGGGAAGGAGAGAGAGAATCTGAGCTGGAGAGACTGATATGAAGGAGAGAGAGTCAGAGCTGAAGTGACTGATATGAAGGAGAGTGAGAGAGACTGAGGTGGAGAGACTGATATGAAGGAGAGAGAGAGTCAGAGCTGAAGTGACTGATTTGAAGGAGAGTGAGAGAGACTGAGGTGGAGAGACTGATATGAAGGATAGAGAGAGCGTCTGAGCTGGAGAGAGAGAGCGTCTGAGCTGGAGAGACTGATATGGAGAGAGATTGAGTCTGAGTTGGAGAGACTGAGATGGGAAGGAGAGAGAAAAAGTCTGAACTGGAGAGACAGAGGGGAAGAGAGAGAGAGAGTCTGAGCATGAGAGACTGATATGAAGGAGAGAGAGATCCTGAGCTGGAGAGACTGCTATGAAGGAGATAGACACAGCCTGAGCTGAAGAGACTGATATGAAGGAGAGAGAGAGAGTGTGTGCTGGAGAGACAGAGATGGGAAAAAGAGAGAGAAATTCTGAACTGGAAAGACAGATGGGAAGGAGAGAGAGTCTGAGCATGAGAGACTGATATGAAGGAGAGAGAGAGAGTGTGTGCTGGAGAAACAGACATGAAGGAGAGAGAGAGAGCCTGAGCTGGAGAGACTGATATTAAGGAGAGAGAGAGAGAGTCTGAACTGGAGAGACTGATATGAAGGATTGAGAGAGTGTCTGAGCTGGAGAGACGGATATGAAGGAGAGAGAGAGCCTTAGCTGGAGAGACTGATATGAAGGATTGAGAGAGAGCCTGAGCTGGAGAAACTGATATGAAGGAGAGAGAGAGAGAGTCTGAACTGGAGAGACTGATATGAAGGATTGAGAGAGTGTCTGAGCTGGAGAGACTGATATGAAGGATTGAGAGAGAGCCTTAGCTGGAGAGACTGATATGAAGGATTGAGAGAGAGTCTGAGCTGGAGAGACAGATAGGAAGGAGAGAGAAAAAGTCTGAACTGGAGAGACCCTAAGGGAAGGAGAGAGAGAGTCTGAGCTGGAGAGACTGATATGAAGGAGAGAGAGTCAGAGCTGAAGTGACTGATATGAAGGAGAGTGAGAGAGACTGAGGTGGAGAGACTGATATGAAGGAGAGAGAGAGTCAGAGCTGAAGTGACTGATTTGAAGGAGAGTGAGAGAGACTGAGGTGCAGAGACTGATATGAAGGATAGAGAGAGCGTCTGAGCTGGAGAGAGAGAGCGTCTGAGCTGGAGAGACTGATATGGAGAGAGATTGAGTCTGAGTTGGAGAGACTGAGATGGGAAGGAGAGAGAAAAAGTCTGAACAGAAGGGTCAGAGGGGAAGGAGAGAGAGAGTCTGAGCATGAGAGACTGATATGAAGGAGAGAGAGATCCTGAGCTGGAGAGACTGCTATGAAGGAGATAGAGAGATTCTGAGTTGGGGAGACTGATATGAAGGAGAGAGACACAGCCTGAGCTGAAGAGACTGATATGAAGGAGAGAGAGAGAGAGTGTGTGCTGGAGAGACAGAGATGGGAAAAAGAGAGAGAAATTCTGAACTGGAAAGACAGATGGGAAGGAGAGAGAGTCTGAGCATGAGAGACTGATATGAAGGAGAGAGAGAGAGTGTGTGCTGAAGAGACAGACATGAAGGAGAGAGAGAGAGAGAGTCTGAGCTGGAAACACTGATATGAAGAAGAGAGAGTGTCTGAGCTGGAGAGACTGATATGAAGGAGAGAGAGTCTGAGCATGAGAGACTGATATGAAGGAGTGAGAGAGTCTGAGCTGGAGAGACTGATATGAAGGCGAGAGAGAGAGTCTGAGTTGGAGAGACAAAGATTGGAAGGAGAGAGAGAGCCTGAGCTGGAGAGACTGATATGAAGGAGAGAGAGCCTGAGCTGGAGAGACTGATATGAATGAGAGAGAGAGAGAGTCTGAGCTGGAGAGACTGATATGAAGGAGAGAGAGAGAGTCTGAGCTAGAGAGACTGATATGAATGAGAGAGACACAGCCTGAGCTGTTGTGACTGATATGAAGGAGAGAGAGAGTCTGAGGTGGAGAGACTGATATGAAGGGGAGAGAGAGTCTGAGCTGTGGAGACTGATATGAAGGAGAGAGAGAGTCTGAGCTGTGGAGACTGATATGAAGGGGAGAGAGAGTCTGAGCTGTGGAGACTGATATGAAGGAGAGAGAGAGTCTGAGCTGGAGAAACAGTTGGGAAGGAGAGAGAGAGTCTGAGGTGGAGAGACTCATATGAAGGAAAGAAAGAGAGCCTGTGATGGAGAGACTGATATGGAGAGAGAGAGAGTCTTAACTGGAGAGACAGATAGGAAGGAGAGAGAAAAAGTCTGAACTGGAGAGACAGAAGGGAAGGAGAGAGAGAGTCTGAGCTGGAATGACTGATATGAAGGAGAGAGAGTCTGAGCGGGAGACACAGAGATGGGAAGGAAAGAGAGAAAGTCTCAACTGGAGAGACAGATGGGAAGGAGAGAGAGAGTCTGAGCTGGAGAGACTGATATGAAGGTGAGTGAGAGAGACTGAGGTGGAGAGACTGATATGAAGGAGAGTGAGAGAGTCTGAGTTGGGGAGACTGATATGAAGGAGAGAGAGAGAGTCTGAGTTGGAGAGACAGAGATGGGAAAAAGAGAGAGAAATTCTGAACTGGAGAGACAGATGGGAAGGATTGAGAGAGAGCCTGAGCTGGAGAGACTGATATGAAGAAGAGAGAGTGTCTGAGCTGGAGAGACTGATATGAAGGAGAGAGAGTCTGAGCATGAGAGACTGATATGAAGGAAAGAAAGAGCGTCTGAGTTGGAGAGACAAAGATTGGAAGGAGAGAGAGAGAGAGAGAGTCTGAGCTGGAGAGACTGATATGAAGGAGAGAGAGAGAGTCTGAGTTGGAGAGACAAAGATTGGAAGGAGAGAGAGAGAGAGAGAGTCTGAGCTGGAGAGACTGATATGAAGGAGATAGAGAGAGTCTGAGCTGGAGAAACAGTTGGGAAGGAGAGAGAGAGTCTGAGGTGGAGAGACTCATATGAAGAAAAGAAAGAGAGTTTGAGCTGGAGAGACTGATATGAAGGAGAAAGAGTCTTAACTGGAGAGACAGATAGGAAGGAGAGAGAAAATGTCTGAACTGGTGAAACAGAAGGGAAGGAGAGAGAGAGTCTGAGCTGGAGAGACTGATATGAAGGAGAGAGAGAGTCAGAGCTGAAGTGACTGATATGAAGGAGAGTGAGAGAGACTGAGGTGGAGAGACTGATATGAAGGAGAGAGAGAGAGTCTGAGGTGGAATGACTGATATGAAGGAGAGAGAGTCTGAGCGGGAGACACAGAGATGGGAAGGAGAGAGAGAAAGTCTCAACTGGAGAGACAGATGGGAAGGAGAGAGAGAGTCTGAGCTGGAGAGACTGATATGAAGGAGAGTGAGAGAGACTGAGGTGGAGAGACTGATATGAAGGAGAGTGAGAGAGTCTGAGTTGGGGAGACTGATATGAAGGAGAGAGAAAGAGTCTGAGTTGGAGAGACAGAGATGGGAAAAAGAGAGAGAAATTCTGAACTGGAGAGACAGATGGGAAGGATTGAGAGAGACCCTGAGCTGGAGAGACTTATATAAAGAAGAGAGAGTGTCTGAGCTGGAGAGACTGATATGAAGGAGAGAGAGTCTGAGCATGAGAGACTGATATGAAGGATAGAGAGAGAGTCTGAGTTGGAGAGACTGATATGGAGAGAGATTGAGTCTGAGTTGGAGAGACTGAGATGGGAAGGAGAGAGAAAAAGTCTGAACTGGAGAGACAGGTAGGAAGGAGAGAGAGAGTCTGAGCTGGTGAGACGATGTGAATTAGAGAGAGAGAGAGAGAGAGTCTGAGCTGCAGAGTCTGATATAAAGGAGAGAGAGTCTGAGCTGGACAGACTGGTATGAAGGAGAGAGAGAGAGTCTGAGTTGGAGAGACTGATATGGAGAGAGAGAGAGTTTCTGAGTTGGAGAGACTGAGATGGGAAGGAGAGAGAAAAAGTCTGAACTGGAGAGACAGAAGGGAAGGAGAGAGAGAGAGAGTCTGAGCATGAGAGTCTGATATAAAGGAGAGAGAGTCTGAGCTGGAGAGATGGATATGAAGGAGAGGGAGAAAGAGTTTGAGCTGGAGAAACTGATATGAAGGATTGAGAGAGAGCCTGAGCTGGAGAGACTGATATGAAGGAGAGAGAGAGAGAGTCTGAGCTGGAGAGACTGATATGAAGGATTGAGAGAGTGGCTGAGCTGGAGAGACTGATATGAAGGATTGAGAGAGAGCCTTAGCTGGAGAGACTGATATGAAGGATTGAGAGAGAGCCTGAGCTGGAGAGACTGATATGAAGGAGAGAGAGAGAGAGTCTGAGCTGGAGAGGCTGATATGAAGGAGAGAGAGAGAGTCTGAGGTGGAGAGACTGATATGAAGGATAGAGAGAGCGTCTGAGCTGGAGAGACTGATATGGAGAGAGAGAGCGTCTGAGCTGTAGAGACTGATATGGAGAGAGATTGAGTCTGAGTTGGAGAGACTGAGATGGGAAGGAGAGAGAAAATGTCTGAACTGGAGAGACAGATGGGAAGGAGAGAGAGAGTCTGAGCATGAGAGACTGATATGAAGGAGAGAGAGAGAGCCTGAGCTGGAGAGACTGCTATGAAGGAGATAGAGAGAGTCTGAGTTGGGGAGACTGATATGAAGGTGAGAGAGAGAGAGTCTGAGCTGGAGAAACAGTTGGGAAGGAGAGAGAGAGAGTCTGAACTGGAGAGACTGATATGAAGGTGAGAGAGAGAGAGTCTGAGCTGGAGAAACAGTTGGGAAGGAGAGAGAGAGAGTCTGAGCTGGAGAAACAGTTGGGAAGGAGAGAGAGTCTGAGCTGAAGAGACTGATATGAAGGAGAGAGAGAGAGTCTGAGTTGGTGAGATAGAGATGGGAAAAAGAGAGAGAAATTCTGAACTGGAGAGACAGATGGGAAGGAAAAAGAGTCTGAGCATGAGAGACTGATATGAAGGAGAGAGAGAGAGTCTGAGCTGGAGAGACTGACATGAAGGAGAGAGAGAGAGAGAGAGTCTGAGCTGGAAACACTGATAAGAAGGATTGAGAGAGAGCCTGAGCTAGAGAGACTGATATGAAGAAGAGAGAGTGTCTGAGCTGGAGAGACTGATATGAAGGAGAGAGAGTCTGAGCATGAGAGACTGATATGAAGGAGTGAGAGAGTCTGAGCTGGAGAGACTGATATGAAGGAGAGAGAGAGAGTCTGAGTTGGAGAGACAAAGATTGGAAGGAGAGAGAGAGCCTGAGCTGGAGAGACTGATATGAAGGAGAGAGAGCCTGAGCTGGAGAGACAGATAGGAAGGAGAGAGAAAATGTCTGAACTGGAGAGACAGAAGGGAAGGAGAGAGAGAGTCTGAGCTGGAAAGACTGATATGAAGGAGAGAGAGAGAGTCTGAGTTGGAGAGACAGAGATGGGAAGGAGAGAGAGAAAGTCTGAACTGGAGAGACAGATGTGAAGGAGAGAGAGAGTCTGAGCTGGAGAGACTGATATGAAGTAGAGAGAGAGTCAGAGCTGAAGTGACTGATATGAAGGAGAGTGAGAGAGACTGAGGTGGAGAGACTGATTTGAAGGAGAGTGAGAGAGTCTTAGCTGGAGAGACTGATATGAAGGAGAGAGAGAGTCTGAGGTGGAGAGACTGATATGAAGGATAGAGAGAGAGTCTTAGCTGGAAAGACTGATATGAAGGAGAGAGAGAGTCTGAGGTGGAGAGACTGATATGAAGGATAGAGAGAGCGTCTGAGCTGGAAACACTGATATGGAGAGAGATTGAGTCTGAGTTGGAGAGACTAAGATGGGAAGGAGAGAGAAAAAGTCTGAACTGGAGAGACAGGTGGGAAGGAGAGAGAGAGAGAGAGAGAGAGTCTGAGCTGCAGAGTCTGATATAAAGGAGAGAGAGAGAGTCTGAGCTGGAGAGTCTGATATAAAGAAGAGAGAGAGAGAGTCTGAGCTGGAGAGACGATATGAATGAGAGAGAGAGAGTCTGAGCTGGAGAGTCTGATATAAAGGAGAGAGAGTCTGAGCTGGACAGACTGATATGAAGGAGAGAGAGGATCTGACTTGGAGAGACTGGTATGAAGGAGAGAGAGAGAGTCTGAGTTGGAGAGACTGATATGGAGAGAGAGAGAGTTTCTGAGTTGGAGAGACTGAGATGGGAAGGAGAGAGAAAAAGTCTGAACTGGAGAGACAGAAGGGAAGGAGAGAGAGAGAGAGTCTGAGCATGAGAGTCTGATATAAAGGAGAGAGAGAGAGAGAGAGTCTGAGCTGGAAACACTGATATGAAGGATCGAGAGAGAGCCTGAGCTAGAGAGACTGATATGAAGAAGAGAGAGTGTCTGAGCTGGAGAGACTGATATAAAGGAGAGAGAGTCTGAGCATGAGAGACTGATATGAAGGAATGAGAGAGTCTGAGCTGGAGAGACTGATATGAAGGAGAGAGAGAGAGAGTCTGAGTTGGAGAGACAAAGATTGGAAGGAGAGAGAGAGCCTGAGCTGGAGAGACTGATATGAAGGAGATAGAGAGAGTCTGAGGTGGAGAAACAGTTGGGAAGGAGAGAGAGAGTCTGAGGTGGAGAGACTCATATGAAGGAAAGAAAGAGCGTCTGAGCTGGAGAGACTGATATGAAGGAGAAAGAGAGCCTGTGCTGGAGAGACTGATATGGAGAGAGAGAGAGTCTTAACTGGAGAGACTGATAGGAAGGAGAGAGAAAACATCTGAACTGGAGAGACAGAAGGGAAGGAGAGAGGGAGAGTCTGAGCTGGAAAGACTGATATGAAGGAGAGAGAGAGAGTCTGAGTTGGAGAGACAGATGTGAAGGAGAGTGAGAGAGACTGAGCTGGAGAGACTGATATGAAGTAGAGAGAGAGTCAGAGCTGAAGTGACTGATATGAAGGAGAGTGAGAGAGTCTGAGCTGGAGAGACTGATATTAAGGAGAGAGAGAGAGTCAGAGCTGAAGTGACTGATATGAAGGAGAGTGAGAGAGACTGAGGTGGAGAGACTGATATGAAGGAGAGTGAGAGAGTCAGAGCTGAAGTGACTGATTTGAAGGAGAGTGAGAGAGACTGAGGTGAAGAGACTGATATGAAGGATAGAGAGAGAGTCTTAGCTGGAGAGACTGATATGAAGGAGAGAGAGAGAGTCTGAGGTGGAGAGACTGATATGGAGAGAGAGAGAGTCTGAGTTGGAGAGACTGATATGGAGAGAGATTGAGTCTGAGTTGGAGAGACTGAGATGGGAAGGAGAGAGAAAAAGTCTGAACTGGAGAGACAGGTGGGAAGGAGAGAGAGAGTCTGAGCTGGAGAGACGATGTGAATGAGAGAGAGAGTCTGAGCTGCAGAGTCTGATATAAAGGAGAGAGAGTCTGAGTTGGGGAGACTGATATGAAGGAAAGAAAGAGCGTCTAAGCTGGAGAGACTGATATGAAGGAGAAAGAGAGCCTGTGCTGGAGAGACTGATATGGAGAGAGAGAGAGTCTTAACTGGAGAGACAGATAGGAAGGAGAGAGAAAAAGTCTGAACTGGAGAGACAGAAGGGAAGGAGAGAGAGAGTCAGAGCTGAAGTGACTGATATGAAGGAGAGAGAGAGAGTCTGAGGTGGAGAGACTGATATGAAGGAGAGAGAGAGAGTCTGAGCTGCAGAGTCTGATATAAAGGAGAGAGAGAAAGAGTTTGAGCTTGACAGACTGATATGAAGGAGAGTGAGAGAGAGTCTGAGCTGGAGAGACTGATATGAAGGAGAGTGTGAGCTGACAGTCTGGAGAGACTGTTATGAAGGAGAGAGAGAGAGTCTGTGCTAGAGAGACTGATATGAAGGAGAGAGAGAGAGAGAGTCTGAGCTGGAGAAACAGACATGAGGGAGAAAGAGAGAGTCTGATCTGTGGAGACTGATATGAAGGAGAGAGAGAGAGAGAGAGAGTCTGAGCTGGAGAGACTGATATGAAGAATTGAGAGAGTGTCTGAGCTGGAGAGACTGATATGAAGGATTGAGAGAGTGTCTGAGCTGGAGAGACTGATATGAAGGATTGAGATAGTGTCTGACCTATAGAGACTGATATGAAGGAGAGAGAGAGTCTGAGCTGGGGAGACTAATATGAAGGAGATTGTGAGCTGACAGTCTGGAGAGACTGTTATGAAGGAGAGAGAGAGAGTCTGAGCTAGAGAGAATGATATGAAGGAGAGAGACACAGCCTGAGCTGTAGTGACTGAAATGAATGAGAGAGAGAGTCTGAGGTGGAGAGACTGATATGAAGGAGAGAGAGTCTGAGCTGGAGAGACTGATATGAAGAAGAGAGAGTGTCTGAGCCGGAGAGACTGATATGAAGGAGAGAGAGAGTCTGAGATGGAGAGACTCATATGAAGGAAAGAAAGAGCGTCTGAGCTGGAGAGACTGATATGAAGGAGAAAGAGAGCCTGTGCTGGAGAGACTGATATGGAGAGAGAGTCTTAAGTGGAGAGACAGATAGGAAGGAGAGAGAAAAAGTCTGAACTGTAGAGACAGAAGGGAAGGAGAGAGAAAGTCTGAGCTGGAAAGACTGATATGAAGGAGAGAGAGAGAGTCTGAGGTGGAGAGACTGATATGAAGGAGAGTGAGAGAGTCAGAGCTGGAGAGACTGATATGGAGAGAGAGAGAGTCTGAGTTGGAGAGACTGATATGAAGGAAAGAAAGAGCGTCTGAGCTGGAGAGACTGATATGGAGAGAGAGAGAGTCTTAACTAGAGAGACAGATAGGAAGGAGAGAAAAAGTCTGAACTGGAGAGACAGAAGGGAAGGAGAGAGAGTCTGAGCTGGAAAGACTGATATGAAGGAGAGTGAGAGAGTCAGAGCTGAAGTGACTGATTTGAAGGAGAGTGAGAGAGACTTAGGTGGAGAGACTGATATGAAGGCGAGAGAGAGCGTCTGAGCTGGAGAGACTGATATGGAGAGAGAGAGAGTCTGAGTTGGAGAGACTGATATGGAGAGAGATTGAGTCTGAGTTGGAGAGACTGAGATGGGAAGGAGACAGAGAGAGTCTGAACTGGAGAGACAGATGGGAAGGAGAGAGAGAGAGTTTGAGCTGGAGAGATGATATGAATGAGAGAGAGAGAGAGAGAGAGAGAGAGAGAGTCTGAGCTGGAGAGTCTGATATAAAGGAGAGAGAGAGTCTGAGCTGGACAGACTAATATGAAGGAGAGAGAGGATCTGACTTGGAGAGACTGGTATGAAGGAGAGAGAGAGAGTCTGAGCTGGAGAGACTGATATTAAGGAGAATGTGTGCTGACACTCTGGAGAGACTGTTATGAAGGAGAGAGAGAGAGTCTGAGCTGGAGAAACAGACATGAAGGAGAGAGAGAGAGAGTCTGAGCTGGAGAGACTGTTATGAAGGAGAGAGAGAGAGTCTGAGCTGGAGAAACAGACATGAAGGAGAGAGAGAGAGTCTGAGCTGGAGAGACTGATATGAAGGAGAGAGAGAGTCTGAGCTGGAGAGACTGATATGAAGGATTGAGAGAGTGTCTGAGCTGGAGAGACTGATATGAAGGAGAGAGAGAGAGTCTGAGCTGGAGAGACTAATATAAGGGAGAGAGAGTGTCTAAGCTGGAGAGACTGATATGAAGAAGATTGTGAGCTGACAGTCTGGAGAGACTGTTATGAAGGAGAGAGAAAGAGTCTGAGCTAAAGAGACTGATATGAATGAGAGAGACACAGCCTGAGCTGTTGTGACTGATATGAAGGAGAGAGAGAGTCTGAGGTGGAGAAACAGATATGAAAGAGAGAGAGAGAGAGAGTCTGAGCTGGAGAGACTGATATGAAGTAGAGAGAGAGAGTCTGAGCTGGAAACACTGATATGAAGGATTGAGAGAGTCTGAGGTGGAGAGACTGATATGAAGGAGAGTGAGAGAGTCAGAGCTGGAGAGACTGATATGGAGAGAGAGAGAGTCTGAGTTGGAGAGACAAAGATTGGAAGGAGAGAGAGAGCCTGAGTTGGAGAGACTGATATGAAGGAGATACAGAGAGTCTGAGTTGGGGAGACTGATATGAAGGAGAGTGAGAGAGTCAGAGCTGGAGAGACTGATTTGGAGAGAGAGAGAGTCTGAGTTGGAGAGACAAAGATTGGAAGGAGAGAGAGAGCCTGAGTTGGAGAGACTGATATGAAGGAGATACAGAGAGTCTGAGTTGGGGAGACTGATATGAAGGAGAGAGAGAGAGTCTGAGCTTGAGAAACAGTTGGGAAGGAGAGAGAGAGAGAGAGTCTGAGCTGGAGAGACTGATATGAAGGAGAAAGAGAGCCTGTGCTGGAGAGACTGATATGGAGAGAGAGAGTCTGAACTGGAGAGACAGATAGGAAGGAGAGACAAAAAGTCTGAACTGGAGAGACAGAAGGGAAGGAGAGAGAGGGTCTGAGCTGGAGAGACTGATATGAAGGAGAGAGAGAGAGTCTGAGTTGGAGAGACAGAGATGGGAAGGAGAGAGAGAAAGTCTGAACTGGAGAGACAGATGGGAAGGAGAGACAGAGTCTGAGCTGGAGAGACTGATATGAAGGAAAGAGAGAGTCTGAGCTGGAGAGATGGATATGAAGGAGAGAGAGTCTGAACTGGAGAGACTGATATGAAGGAGAGAGAGAGAGAGAGATTCTGAGCTGGAAAATCATATACGAAGGAGAGAGAGAGAGTGTGAGCTGACCGTCTGGAGAGACTGTTATGAAGGAGAGAGATAGAGAGAGAGTCTGAGCTGGAGATTCTGATATGAAGTAGAGAGAGAGAGTCTGAGTTGGAGAGACAGAGATGGGAAGGAGAGAGTGAGGTGTGAACTGGAGAGAGATGGGAAGGAGAGAGAGACAGTCTGAGCTGAAGAAACTGATATGAAGTTGAGAGAGAGGGTCTGAGCTGGAGAGACAGTGATGGGAAGGAGAGAGAGAGAGTCTTAGCTGGAGAGACAGCTATGTCAAGGAAAGGATGATTGAGCTTGAGAGGGAGAGATGTGGAGGAGAGAGAGTGTCTGAAATGAGATAGGGAGATCTGAGGCACGTACTAAGCTGGGGGGAGGCAAATATTAGAGAGTCAGGACAGAGGGGAAGAGACAGCCCATCTATACTTATAAAAAGATTGATATGAATATAAATAAATGCATATTAATTGGATTTCCCCAGAAGCAGATGGGGCTTTTCCTTACACAGCCCAAGTGTCCAGCACATGATGGACTCCCAGAGTGCCATGCACACCCTGCAAAGGGTTAAGGTTGTCCCCACCAAAACACTGGCCGCCCCCTCCCCAGACACGCACCCACACACACTAAAACAAACAGCGCATCGTGTTTTCATATGCTAATGCTTCCACATCTCCTAACGAGGCTGTTAATTAGAGCTGTGCGCAGAGCGGCGGGGGGAGGGGTGTGGGTTCAATTCCAATGCAGAGGAGCTTGCACAGCATTGCACCACAGGAGTTAGGGGGTCCCGGGGTGTGGATCTGGGGTCATACAGTAATTACTGTTACTCTTTATTTATAAAGCACCAGCATTTTTCATAGTGTTATATTGTTATTTTTGTCTGTGTGTGTGAATATCATGCTAGCAGTCTGTGTGTGTGAATATCATGCTAGCAGTCTGTGTGTGTGAATATCATGCTAGCAGTCCATGTGTGTGTGAATATCATGCTAGCAGTCTGTGTGTGTGAATATCATGCTAGCAGTCTGTGTGTGTGAATATCATGCTAGCAGTCCGTGTGTGTATATCATGCTAGCAGTCCGTGTGTGTGAATATCATGCTAGCAGTCTGTGTGTGTGAATATCATGCTAGCAGTCTGTGTGTGTGAATATCATGCTAGCAGTCTGTGTGTGTGTATATCATGCTAGCAGTCTGTGTGTGTGTATATCATGCTAGCAGTCTGTGTGTGTGAATATCATGCTAGCAGTCTGTGTGTGTGAATATCATGCTAGCAGTCTGTGTGTGTGAATATCATGCTAGCAGTTCACGTGTGTGTGAATATCATGCTAGCAGTCTGTGTGTGTGTGAATATCATGCTAGCAGTCTGTGTGTGTGTGAATATCATGCTAGCAGTCTGTGTGTGTGAATATCATGCTAGCAGTCTGTGTGTGTGAATATCATGCTAGCAGTCTGTGTGTGTGTGAATATCATGCTAGCAGTTCACGTGTGTGTGAATATCATGCTAGCAGTCTGTGTGTGTGTAAATATCATACTAGCAGTCTGTGTGTGTGTGTGAATATCATGCTAGCAGTCTGTGTGTGTGTATATCATGCTAGCAGTCTGTGTGTGTGAATATCATGCTAGCAGTTCACGTGTGTGTGAATATCATGCTAGCAGTCTGTGTGTGTGTATATCATGCTAGCAGTCTGTGTGTGTGAATATCATGCTAGCAGTTTGTGTGTGTATATCATGCTAGCAGTCTGTGTGTGTGAATATCACGCTAGCTGTCTGTGTGTGTGTGTGAATATCATACTAGCAATATGTGTGTGGGTGAATATTATGCCAGCAGTCCATGTGTGTGTGTATATGATGCTAGCAGTCAGTGTGTGAATATCATACTAGCAGTCCATGTGTGTATATATGATGCTAGCAGTCAGTGTGTGTTTATGTCATGCTAGCAGTATGTGCGTGTGTTTATATCATGCTAGCAGTATGTTTGTGTGTGTGCTAGCAACCCATTTGTGTGTGAATACCATGCTAGCAGCCCATGCGTGTGATTTCCAGCCTGCAGAGGTATACAAGGCTATGTGTCACTTGTATGTGGTGCTGATGGACAGCTCCCAGCTATTGTACTGAATGATATGCGAGGGAGCAGGAGGCGGACACGGGAGGGGGGGTGAGCAGAGCCGGTGCCAACAGCAGCGTCCAACACGTCTAGTGCTTTATGTATAGGATCTAGGTGAGGCTTAAAGGGACACAGCAAAGGTCTCGGTTACTGTAGAAATTGCAACTACACATATAAATGAATATAATTGCAGTTGGTTGTTATTCAAAATTTTATATAACTGAGTTTGACTAATGTTTCATAAACTCAGATAATTAATAATAGTCACAGAAAATTTTAATTGTTATGGTCTTATCATCTTATTCTAAACTGGGCATGCTTTGTGGCTTATCACCCCTGAATGTAAAAGATAAGAGTCACCAGTTGTAGAAAGATTATGGAAAGTGTTTTTCATTTGAAATTGCTGCTAAATTAACTGAGTATAAGCTCTTTTGGTTTTAGAGTGTGTTGTCAGAATAAAAACAACACCGTTTAGATGTCAGCTGCGATTTCATTGGCTCTTGAACTGGCTCTTGAACTTTTGACCTAATTAGCTTGACTTGCGTGACAGTGACTAAAGTGAAACTTAAAACAGCTCTCCATAAACATGGAGGAGAACTGGTAATTTAGGCAAACTCCATAACTTTTAGATAGACGGTTAATCTTCTCTAGAATTGCTCTTATACTGTACTCATCTAGGTATGTTATAGATTACTGTGCACCAACATGTAGACGATCTATAGATTATTATTTTCAAATTTCCAGATATATTTAAAAATTCTGTTCCACATTATCCAGAAATATTATATATTACTGTGCCCTAACATCAAAATCTACATAAGTTCTAGATTGCCGTGCTGAAAAATACATTTATATTCTAGATTAATGATATTTAAATACAGATACATTACAAATGAGTGTGCTCAAATGTCTGCATATATTATAATTTACTGTTCTCCAAAATATCCATATATTGAGACTCATAAAATCCATAATATATAATTGATTACTTTACTCCATAATCTAGATTTTTAGTAGATCACTGTGCCCCAACATCCATAATATAGATCACTGTATTTATTTTTCCTTTTTTTATCAGTATATTCTAGATTACTCAATTCCTTTATCGATATATATTCTAGATTACCCTGCACCAACATTTAGAATCTAGATGTTATATATGTAAGTGCTCCAAACCTAACATCATTTAATATAATATAGATTGATATTCTCAAACGAAAGCATCCAGATATATTACAGATTAATGTGCTCCAGAATCTAAAATCTGCTGTTATTATTTTATACTGTGCCAACAAATCCATGTTATGAACAACTGTGCTCCATAATCTAGATATATTTTAGACTAATGTACTCTACTGTCCATTTGTTTTCTAGATTACTGTGCTTCAGAATATATTTATATTATAGACTAGTGTCCATAAATCTAGTTATATTACAATTTACTTTTATTTAAACTCTAGATTTACTATTCATTACTAAACTCTAAAATCTGGATTAAATGTGCTACAATATATAAAAACATTTTAGATTACTATTATCCAACTCCCAGATTAATTGTTTCCTGAACTTCGGTATCAAAATATATTATAGATAACAGGGCTACAGAATGTAAGACCGCTGTAGTGTGGATTATTGTCCTATAGAATATATATTTTGCTAGACCAAAACCTGCATATATTACACATTGTGTGCTAGACAGTCTAGATATATTAGAGATTAATTTGCTTCAGTATCCAGATATAACATAGATTGCTTTTCTCCAAAGTTTAGATATATTACAGATAAGGTAACTGTTCTAGAGAGCCTAGCTATATTGTACAATACTGTATTCAGAAATTCTGCTATGCTACAAATAATATCCCGATTTACTAATATTACATGTTACATGTTTCATGTTCCAGAATTTAACCGCATTTTAGAAAACAGTGTTAAAATATCTAGACTTTTTGCTCCAAAATGCAAATTGGTTTCTTTCCTCTATTATCAAGATTTATTTATTTTTACTTTACAATGTCCTGAAATCCATATATATTATAGATCACTGTGCCACAATATCCTGATATATTATAGAATGTATTGCTCTAAAATCCAGATATACAATATAATGCATTGCTCTAGATTCCAGTTATTCTATAGATCACACAATCGAGATATATAATAAAATGCATTGCTATAAAATAGATATATCACAGATCCCTGTGTCACAATATCCATATATATTTTATAGAGTGCATTGCTCTATATTCCTGATATATTATATATATCACAGAATCTAGAGATATTGTAGAATGCATTGCTCTAAAATCTAGATATATTATAGATCACTGTGTCACAATACCCAGATATATTATAGAGTGCATTGCTCTATATTCCAGTTATACTATATATATATCACACAATCTAGAGATATTGTAGAATGCATTGCTCTAAAATCTAGATATATTATAGATCACTGTGTCACAATATCCAGATATATTATAGAGTGCATTGCTCTATATTCCAGATATACTATATATCACACAATCTAGAGATATTGTAGAATGCATTGCTCTAAAATCTAGATATATTATAGATTACTGTGTCACAATATCCTGATATGTTATAGAATACATTGCTCTAAAATATATTATAAATCCCTATGCCACAATATCTAGAGATATTATAGAATGCATTGTTCAAAAAACAGATTTATTATAGATCACTGTGGCACAAAATCTAAACATATTAGAGAAAGCATTGCTCTGAAATCCAGATATAATATAGACTGTGCCACACAATCGAGATATATAATAAAATGCATTGCTATAAAATAGAAATATCACAGATCACTGTGTCACAATATCCATATATATTATAGAGTGCATTGCTCTATATTCCAGTTATACTATATACAGTATATATCACACAATCTAGAGATATTGTAGAAAGCATTGCTCTAAAATCTAGATATATTATAGATCACTGTGTCACAATATCCAGATATATTATTGAGTGCATTGCTCTATATTCCAGTTATACTATATACAGTATATATCACACAATCTAGAGATATTGTAGAAAGCATTGCTCTAAAATCTAGATATATTATAGATCACTGTGTCACAATATCCAGATATATTATAGAGTTCATTGCTATATATTCCCGATATACTATATATATATCACACAATCTAGAGATATTGTAGAATGCATTGCTCTAAAATCTAGATATATTATAGATCACTGTGTCACAATATCCAGATATATTATAGAGTGCATTGCTCTATATTCCAGATATACTATATATCACACAATCTAGAGATATTGTAGAATGCATTGCTCTAAAATCTAGATATATTATAGATTACTGTGTCACAATATCCTGATATGTTATAGAATACATTGCTCTAAAATATATTATAAATCCCTATGCCACAATATCTAGAGATATTATAGAATGCATTGTTCAAAAAACAGATTTATTATAGATCACTGTGGCACAAAATCTAAACATATTAGAGAAAGCATTGCTCTGAAATCCAGATATAATATAGACTGTGCCACACAATCGAGATATATAATAAAATGCATTGCTATAAAATAGAAATATCACAGATCACTGTGTCACAATATCCATATATATTATAGAGTGCATTGCTCTATATTCCAGTTATACTATATACAGTATATATCACACAATCTAGAGATATTGTAGAAAGCATTGCTCTAAAATCTAGATATATTATAGATCACTGTGTCACAATATCCAGATATATTATTGAGTGCATTGCTCTATATTCCAGTTATACTATATACAGTATATATCACACAATCTAGAGATATTGTAGAAAGCATTGCTCTAAAATCTAGATATATTATAGATCACTGTGTCACAATATCCAGATATATTATAGAGTTCATTGCTATATATTCCCGATATACTATATATATATCACACAATCTAGAGATATTGTAGAATGCATTGCTCTAAAATCTAGATATATTATAGATCACTGTGTCACAATATCCAGATATATTATAGAGTTCATTGCTATATATTCCCGATATACTATATATATATCACACAATCTAGAGATATTGTAGAATGCATTGCTCTAAAATCTAGATATATTATAGATCACTGTGTCACAATATCCTGATATGTTATAGAATACATTGCTCTTAAATATATTATAAATCCCTATGCCATAATATCTAGAGATATTATAGATTGCATTGTTCAAAAAACAGATTTATTATAGATCACTGTGGCACAAAATCTAAACATATTAGAGAAAGCATTGCTCTGAAATCCGGATATAATATAGACTGTGCCACAAAATCTAGATATATTATTGAATGCATTGCTATAAAATCCAGATATATTATAGATCACTGTGTCACAGTATCCATATATATAAAAAAAAGCATTGCTCTAAAATCCATATCTATTATAGATCACTATGCCACAATATCCATATATATTATAGAATACATTGCTCTAAAATCCAGATTTATTATAGATCACTGTGTCACAATATCTGGAAATATTATAGAATGCATTGCTCCAAAAAACATATATATTATAGATCACTGCGCCACAATATCCATATATATTATAGAATACATTGCTCTAAAATCCAGATATATTATAGATCACTGTGTCACAATATCTACAAATATTATAGAATGCAATATATATGAAATGCATGTATATTACAGATCACAAAATATAGATATATTAAAGAATGCCTTGCTCTAAATTCCGGATATATCATAGATCACTGTGTCACTATATCTAGAGATAAAAAAGAATGCACTAAATCCAGATATAGTATAGATTATTCTGCTACAGCATCTATATATATAATATAGGTTACTGTGATGGAAGTATATAATAGATTATTATGTTAAAATCTGAGTATTTTTCAGGTATGATGAGGCCATTCCCATGTTATTCTGCAGTAGTTCTAGACACCACACTGCATGTTGGTGCACAGACTCCATGGAGTAAGCCTAGAACCGGAGAGGCCTCATATCACTAGAGCCAAGATGGATATAGATGGAGGGATTATAGGGTGAGTGTGAGTCACATCTAACGCCCCATACCAGGGGTACAAGGAATAATACTGGAATATTACCAAATAAGGATTACTACAGGAGTCTGAATCGCTGCACACCCACAACCTGAAATCATTAACCCTTGGGAGCCTGGTAAGGAGCTAGGAAAGGCCCCTGAGGCTTCTATACATGTATAATCTGGTTTCCTTGGCAACTGGGAATCTCCTCCACCCCAGCAAGAGCCCCCCCAAATCACATCCTGCATCTCTTGTTGCCTGGAGACTGAATCTGTGGACCATCGTGGGCCTGGAGAGACTTGATGGAGGAGAGTTAACTGTGCAGTGACTTGGAGGGGAGTGAGAAGACGTTCTAGAGAAGCAGAGTTCTGTGGGATGGAGTTCCACTAAGATACAGTTCCAGTGACATTGTGTTCTAGTATAATACAGTTTAGTGAGATAGAGTTCAAGTGAGACTCGGTTCCAGTGAGCTATAGTTCCAGTGATACAGTGTTCCAGTCATATATGGTACTAATGTGGTACAGTTCCAGTGACGTATAGTTCTATTGAGCTATAGTTCCAGTGATACAGTGTTCCAGTCATATATGGTACCAATGTGGTACAGTTCCAGTGACGTATAGTTCTATTGAGCTATAGTTCCAGTGATACAGTGTTCAAGCAATATAGGGTACCAGTGTGGTACAGTTCCAGTGACATATAGTTCTAGTGACATATAGTTTCACTGATAGTGTTCGAGTGAGATAAAATGCCAATGATAAACAGTTCCAGTGAGATAAATGTCCAATAAAAATGCAGTGTTACGTGTTCCAGTGTGACACCGTTCAAATAATAGTATGTTCGGTCACATACAGTTCCAGTGAGATCCTTTTCCAGTGAATTTCAGATACAGTATAATATAACCCCAGAGAGATGCACTTCCATTGTGATTTAATGTCAATGGGAAAGTCCAGTGAGATGAAGTGCAGTGATATTGTTCCAGTGGGATAGAGTTCCAGTGAGATGCAGTGCATTGATATAGTTCCATTGTGATTTAAAGTCCATGGGATAGTCCAGTGAGATGTAGTGCAGTGATATTGTTCCAGTGGGATAGAGTTCCAGTGAGATGCAATTCCAGTGCAGTGATAATGTTCCAGTGAGATGAAGTTCCACTCTATATATTCATATTACAGACAAGCCCCAATCCAGTGAGACACATTTTAAACTAAATTCCAGAATATCTGATGTGCAGTGAGAAGCCATTACTATGTCAGGAAATGGGATTTACACGTAAAGGGACAGTGAGCGCCAGGTAAAAGGCTGCGAGTTTCTAGTTCACTACTTGGTAGTTCAAGAAATGAGTGGTTATAAAGTCAACAATAACTGTTACCTGCCTGATGTGCTGGGTCTGTCTGTTCCTCCCTCCCCGCACATGACTCAAATTTGTCTGGAAGCCATGAGGCAGACATTCCTTTCATCTGGTAGGTTTGTTAGTTAACTAATCATGTAAACATTAGCCTCACTAATGATACCACATGAGGTGTGGTCACATGCCTACAGTGCAGGAGTAAGGGGTGATAAGTTACAACTCTTCCTGATGGTTCCCAGATAAACAATGTGAGTTATGTGCAGTGAGGGAGGTGGCGACAGACCCAGCACATCAGGTGGGTAATATCCATTTTAAAACCATTTTCTGTACAGATCGCTTTATTGTTTTCCTTATAAAACGCCCAGAATAAACTAAACCAGAGACTAACAGAATGAACTAAATCTGAGAATCCAAGATTAAACAAAAAACAGGGACCTCCAGAATAAACTAAGCCAGAGAACTCCAGAATACACTAAACTAGAGACCCCTGGAATAAACTATACCAGAAACCCCCAGAATGTACTAAATATGAGAGCCTTGGAAAAGACAAAACCAGAGACACTCGGAATAAACTAAACCAGAGACGCCAGAATAAATTAAACCAGAGACCCACTGAAAAAACTAAATCTGGGACCCCCAGAACAAAATAAAAACCAGAGAACCGCAGAGTAAACCAAACCAGAGACCCCAGAATAAACTAAACTAGAGACCCCTGGAATAAACCAAACCAGAGACCACCAGAACAAAATAAAAACCAGAGACACCCCGAATAAACCAAACCAGAGACCCTCAGAATAAACTAAACTAGAGACCCCTGGAATAAACCAAACCAGAGACTCCCAGAATAAACTAGACACCTAGAAGAAAGTAAATCTGAGACCCCCAAAATAAAAAAAAACAAATACCTCCAGAATAGACTGAACCAGAGACCCCAGAATAAACAAAACCAGAGACCCCCGGAATAAACTAAACCAGAGACCCCAGAATAAATTAAACATGAGACCCACGGAATAAACTAAATCTGAACAAAATAAAAACTAGAGACCCCCCAGAATAAAGTAAATCTGAGAACCCCAGAATAAACAAAACCAGAGACCTCCAGAGTAAACTAAATCAAAGACCCCCTGAAAAAACAAAACCAGAGACCTCCAGAATAATCTAAACCAGAGACCCCTGGAATAGACTAAATCATAGACCCATGGAACAAACTAAACCAAAGAACCCTGGAATAAATGAAACAAGAGACCCCTGGATAAAATGAATCTGAAACCCCTGGTTAAAATAAATCTGAAACCCCTGGAATAAACTAAATCTGAGAACCCCAGAACAATTTAAAAAACAGAGAACCCTGGAATAAATGAAACCAGAGACCCCTGGATAAAATAAATCTGAACCCCCAGAATAAACAAAAGCAGAGACCTCCAGAGTAAACTAAATCAGAGACCCTCAGAATAAACTAAACCAGAAACCCCCAGAATAAACTAAACCAGAAACCCCCAGAATAAACTAAACCAGAGACCCCGGGAATAGACAAAATCATAGACTCATGGAACAAACTAAACCAAAGAACCCTGGAATAAACTAAACGAGAGACCCCTGGATAAACTAAATCTGAAACCGCCGGAAAAAAACTAAATCTGAGAACCCCGGAACAATATAAAAAACAGAAAACCCTGGAATAAATTAAACCAGAGGCCACTGGATAAAATAAATCTGAAACCCCAGGAATAAACTAAATCTGAGACCCCCAAGAATAAATTAAACCAGAGACCCCTAAATAAACTAAATCAGAGACCCCCAGAATAAACTAACATAGAGATCCCCAAAATAAACTAAACCAGAAACTCCCAGAATAAACAAAATCAGAGACAACTGGAATATACTAAACTCGAGATGCCCAGAATAAAAGTAAACCAGAGAACCCCAAAATAAACTAAACCCAAGACTGCCCTCCCGAATAAACTAAATCAGAGACCCCCAGAATATACTAAACCAGAGACATCCAGAATAAAGTAATTATTATTATTATTATTATCTTTTATTTGTATAGCGACAACATATTCCGTAGCGCTGTACAGGGGATAAGAACAGGGGAAATACACGTTTAACAAATTCAAAGTTGAAGGGCCCTGTTTTGAGTAATCCAGAGATCCCCAGAATAAACTAAATCAGGGACCTCCCCAATAAACTAAATCAGAGACCCATAGAATAAACAAACCCAGAGACCCTCAGAATAAACCAAATTTGAGACCTCTTGTATAAACAAAACCAGAGACCCCCAAAATAAACTAAAACAGAGACCACCAGAATAAACTAAACCAGAGACATCCAGTATAAGCTAAACTAGACACCCCAGCAATAAACTAAAATAGATACCCCTGGAATAAACTAAACTAGAAACCCATGTAATTAACTAAACCAGAGATGCCTGTAATTAACTGAATCAGGACACACGGGGCAAATTAAATCAGAGGGACATCCAGAGAAAACTACATCAGAAGTAGCCAGAGTAGAGGAGGAGATATTGTTGGTGCAGCAGGTACAAAGCACCAGGGCCAACAACAGGATATAGGACCCTCTGCTGCTGGCAGTAAATGAGGAATAATTATTTATTAGATCAGGATGGCAGATATTTGATTTATATAAATGTGATTCAATCATCTGTATATACATTTGGCATTGTTATTGCCCCCTAATAGTTGGATAGAGAATTTGCAGTGGGCACCCCAACTTATTTTGCAACAGGCCCTCTATTCACTAGCTCCAACGCTTACCCAGAGCTAACTAAGTCAGAGTGACATCCAGAGCTAACTAAGTCAGAGTGACATTCAGAGCTAACTAAGTCAGAGTGACATCCAGAGCTAACTAAGTCAGAGTGACATTCAGAGCTAACTAAGTCAGAGTGACATCCAGAGCTAACTAAGTCAGAGTGACATCCAGAGCTAACTAAGTCAGAGTGTCATCCAGAGCTAACTAAATCAGAGTGACATCCAGAGCTAACTAATCAGAGAGACATCCAGAGCAAACTAATCAGAGAGACATTCAGAGAAAACTAATCAGAGAGACATTCAGAGCAAACTTAGATGGACATCCAGGGAAAACTAACTCAGATGGACATCCAGATCAAACTAATTCAGATGGACCTCCAGAGCAAACTAATCAGAGACATCCAGAGCAAACTAACCCAGATGGACATCCAGAGCAAACTAATCAGAGAGACATCCAGAGCAAACTAATCAGAGAGACATCCAGAGAAAACTAATCAGAGAGACATCCAGAGCAAACTAACTCAGATGGACATCCAGGGAAAACTAACTCAGATGGACATCCAGATCAAACTAATTCAGATGGACATCCAGAGCAAACTAATCAGAGAGACATCCAGAGCAAACTAACCCAGATGGACATCCAGAGCAAACTAACCCAGATGGACATCCAGAGCAAACTAATCAGAAAGACATTAAGAGCAAACTAACGCAGATGGACATCAAGAGCAAACTAATCAGAGAGACATCCAGAGCAAACTAACCCAGATGGACATCCAAAGCAAACTAAGCAGAGAGACATCCAGAGCAAATTAACCCAGATGGACATCAAGAGCAAACTAAGCAGAGAGACATCCAGAGCAAACTAACCCAGATGGACATCCAGAGCAAACTAATCAGAGAGACATCCAGAGCAAACTAAGCAGAGAGACATCCAGAGCAAACTAATCAGAGAGACACCCAGAGCAAACTAATCAGAGAGACATCCAGAGCAAACTAACCCAGATGGACATCCAGAGCAAACTAACCCAGATGGACATCCAGAGCAAACTAATCAGAAAGACATCCAGAACAAACTAACCCAGATGGACATCCAGAGCAAACTAATCAGAGAGACATCCAGTGCAAACTAATCAGAGAGACACCCAGGGCAAACTAACCCAGATGGACATCCAGAGCAAACTAATCATAGAGACATCCAGTGCAAACTAATCAGAGAGACACCCAGGGCAAACTAACCCAGATGGACATCCAGAGCAAACTAATCAGAGAGACATCCAGAGCAAACTAATCAGAGAGACATCCAGAGCAAACTAATCAGAGAGACATCCAGAGCAAACTAACCCAGATGGACATCCAGAGCAAACTAAGCAGAGAGACATCCAGAGCAAACTAACCCAGATGGACATCCAGAGCAAACTTATCAGAGAGACATCCAGAGCAAACTAATCAGAGAGACATCCAGGGCAAACTAACCCAGATGGACATCCAGAGCAAACTAATCAGAGAGACATCCAGTGCAAACTAATCAGAGAGACATCCAGAGCAAGCTAACCCAGATGGACATCCAGAGCAAACTAATCAGAAAGACATACAGAGCAAACTATTTAGAGAGACATCTGGAGCAAACTAATCAGAGAGACATCCAAAGCAAACTAATCAGAGAGACATACAGAGCAAACTAATCAGAAAGAAATCCAGAGCAAAGTAATCAGAGACACCCAGAGCAAACTAATCAGAGAGACACCCAGAGCAAACTAACCCAGATGGACATCCAGAGCAAACGAATCAGAGAGACATCCAGTGCAAACTAATCAGAGAGACATCTAGGGCAAACTAACCCAGATGGACATCCAGAGCAAACTAATCAGAGAGACATCCAGTGCAAACTAATCAGAGAGACATCCAGAGCAAACTAATCAGAGAGACATCCAGAGCAAACTAATCAGAGAGACATCCAGAGCAAACTAATCAGAGAGACATCCAGAGCAAACTAATCAGAGAGACATCCAGAGCAAGCTAACCCAGATGGACATCCAGAGCAAACTAATCAGAAAGACATACAGAGCAAACTATTTAGAGAGACATCTGGAGCAAACTAATCAGAGAGACATCCAAAGCAAACTAATCAGAGAGACATACAGAGCAAACTAATCAGAAAGAAATCCAGAGCAAACTAATCAGAGAGACATCCAGGGCAAACTAATCAGAGAGACATCCAGGGCAAAGTAAATAAGAGACACTTGGAGCAAACTACATCGACTGTCAGAGTCACTCAGAGTAAACCAGAACAATCTAAATAAGAGACGCATTCAGAATAAAGCTAGAGAGATTCACCAGACAGTACCCAGCTGAGACACCCTGATAGAAAACTTCTAGTGTCAAGAAATCATAATTCTCTATGAGACACTCTAGACTTACAAGAAACTAACCACCATTGTCAATGATCACTGCACCCTTAAGATGATGCCACATACTATTAAGAGTCTCATTAGAAGACCACCCACATGCTGCAATAGCTTTGTTACAGCTGGAGACTACACACATTTGAAAGAGACCCCACCCACGAGCAAGAGACCTGTCCCCTGAGGAGATTCACTGCAAGAGACCCTTTATCTCTTCAAGAGACTCTCTCACCATTACACGAGACCCTAAACACTATGAGCCTCATTCAATTTCGCTTTGGAAATGTAGCCCGCAAGTTATTTTGCTATTCAATTGGTGTCTTTTTGCGGGCTCCGATCGGGTTACAGACTCCGCCTCCGATTCACTGCAATGGTTCACATCTCAAGTTAATGCCCCACCAATCCTTTGATCTTTCACGGCTGCAAGAGTTGCGAATGCTAAAATCGCCAATCACTATCCAATTGCTCTGATTCCCCATCGCAAAAGCAAGCCGCCAAGGCCGCAAATGGCAAAAGTCGAACCACAAGTTAAGGGTACCAAGGAGGACTCGCAAAGGGTTCAAAGACATGTCCGGAGCTTTTTAAATGCACATATACACACACTACTGTACTGTTATTAAAAGGGAAAGTGATGTTAGGTCTTAGAATTAATAGCACAACATTCTCAAGCCCGCAAATCAGCCCCAAAAAATACTTTATTTCATGTTTTATTTCCATGTTATATCGATCCCGGCAATCAATGTTTTAATACATATAATGGAACTCACATGTAATAGAATGTCAAATTTACGGCTTTATCAATATTGCAATATTTCAGGAATGTGGGTCCCATCGTAACTCGCAATTGAAGCCCGTAGGACTTTAAAATCCAAACTCCATTTTTCATTGATGTAATGATGCCGATCTCTGTTTCCATTGGCTGTTTCTATCTCAGGAGTTACGGCCTTGGTTAATTGATCTGTTCAAGCTCGCAAATGCTACATACCACGGCATGGTTTCCGAATTTCGCTATCGGCTTATAACTTGTGGCCTTGAGCAATTGAATAGCTCCATAACTTGCGAGCGCTGCAGGCCCACAGCAGGCCCGCAGACATACGGCCTATACCTCCATAGCTTGAGGCCTTGAGCAATTGAATAGCACCATAACTTGTGAGCGCTGCGGGCCCGCAGACATACGACCTATACCTCCATAACTTGAGGCCTTGAGTAATTAAAAAGCACCATAACTTGCAAGCGCTGCAGGCCCACAGCAGGCCCGCAGACATACGACCTACACCTCCATAACTTGAGGCCTTGAGCAATTGAATAGCACCATAACTTGCGAGCGCTGCGGGCCCGCAGACATACGACCTATACCTCCATAACTTGAGGCCTTGAGCAATTGAATAGCACCATAACTTGCGAGCGCTGCGGGCCCACAGCAGGCCCGCAGACATACGGCCTATGCCTCCATATCTTGAGGCCTTGAGCAATTGAATAGCACCATAACTTGCAAGCGCTGCAGGCCCACAGCAGGCCCGCAGACATACGACCTACACCTCCATAACTTGAGGCCTTGAGCAATTGAATAGCACCATAACTTGCAAGCGCTGCAGGCCCACAGCAGGCCCGCAGACATACGGCCTATGCCTATATATCTTGAGGCCTTGAACAATTGAATAG
This sequence comes from Discoglossus pictus, assembly GCA_027410445.1. NCBI lineage: Eukaryota > Metazoa > Chordata > Amphibia > Anura > Alytidae > Discoglossus > Discoglossus pictus. The sequence goes on along the minus strand of CM050169.1, from coordinate 52,172,447 downwards.
CACCATAACTTGCGAGCGCTGCGGGCCCACAGCAGGCCCGCAGACATACGGCCTATACCTCCATAACTTGAGGCCTTGAGCAATTGAATAGCACCATAACTTGCGAGCGCTGCGGGCCCACAGCAGGCCCGCAGACATACGGCCTATACCTCCATAACTTGTGGTCTAGCAATTGAATGAGGCTCTATGATATTCCCCTTAACTGCAAGATTCCCCACATCCCCACCAGAGACCCGCCATAACTGCAAGTGTCTTCCAATCACTGAAAGACATTGTCAGCACTATAAGAGACCCCCCATCACTGCAGGAGACCCCACACATAGGTGAGAACCTCCACACTTACACACATTATATTGTCAGTTGATTTTCAGTAAGACGTTGAACTTATCCTGTTAGTAAAGCACTTGTATTATATATAGAGTGTGTATCACATGACCACATACAGACACCCTGTAAGTAAAGCCCTGAAACGCCTTTATGTCTGGGAGGAATAAACTGGAGTCACCAGCTACAATGTATCAACTAGAGATAACATACAGAGCACAGACAGGCACAACACATAAAACAAACACAACATGCAGGATAGGCACAACACATAGAACAAACACAACATGCAGGATAGGCACAACACATAAAACAAACAGAGCATACAGGAAAGGCACAGCACACAGAATAGACACAACATACAGGATAGGCACAACACATAGAACAAACACAGCATACAGGATAGGCACAACACATAAAACAAACACAACATGCAGGATAGGCACAACACATAGAACAAACACAACATGCAGGATAGGCACAACACATAAAACAAACAGAGCATACAGGATAGGCACAGCACACAGAATAGACACAACATACAGGATAGGCACAGCACATAGAACAAACACAGCATACAGGATAGGCACAGCACATAGAATAGACACAGCATACAGGATAGGCACAGCACATAGAACAAACACAGCATACAGGATAGGCACAACACATAAAATAAACAGAGCATACAGGATAGGCACAGCACACAGAATAGACACAACATACAGGATAGGCACAGCACATAGAACAAACACAGCATACAGGATAGGCACAGCACACAGAATAGACACAACATACATAATACACACAGCATATAGAACAGGCACAACATACAGAATTAACACAACATATAGAACAGACAAAACATACATAATACATACAGCATATAGAACAGGCACAACATACAGAACAGCACATAGAACAGACACAACAGACAGAATACACACAACATATAGAACAGACGCAACATACATAATACACATAGCATATAGAACAGGCACAACATACATAATACACATAGCATATAGAACAGGCACAACATACATAATACACATAGCATATAGAACAGGCACAACATACAGAATTCACATAGCATATAGAACAGGCACAACATACATAATTCACACAACATATAGAACAGACGCAACATACATAATACACATAGCATATAGAACAGACACAACATACAGAATTCACATAGCATATAGAACAGGCACAACATACATAATTCACACAACATATAGAACAGACGCAACATACATAATACACATAGCATATAGAACAGGCACAACATACATAATACACATAGCATATAGAACAGGCACAACATACATAATTCACACAACATATAGAACAGACACAACATACAGAATACACATAGCATATAGAACAGGCACAACATACAGAATACACGCAACATATAGAACAGGCACAACATACAAAATACACATAGCATATAGAACAGGCACAACATACAGAACAGCACATACAACAGACACAACATACAGAATACACACAACATATAGAACAGATACAACATACAGAATACACACAACATATAGAACAGGCACAACATACATAATACACATAGCATATAGAACAGGCACAACATACAAAATACACATAGCATATAGAACAGGCACAACATACAGAACAGCACATACAACAGACACAACATACAGAATACACACAACATATAGAACAGATACAACATACAGAATACACACAACATATAGAACAGGCACAACATACATAATACACATAGCATATAGAACAGGCACAACATACAGAACAGCACATACAACAGACACAACATACAGAAAGCACACAACATATAGAACAGACACACAATACAGGATACACACACCATACAGAACAGCACACAGAACAGACACAACACACTAAACATACACAGCACATATAACAAACAGTACACAGAATAAACACAACACACAGAACAGACACATCACACAAAATAAAAACAGCACACAAAACAGACACAGACAATATAACAGACACTGATTGAACATACTAAACAGACAACACACACAGCACACAGAAGACACAGAGCAGGCACATCACATAGAACAGACACAGCACATAAAACAGACACAGCACATAGAATTCACATAGAACAAACAGCACATGGAACACACAAAACACACATGGCACACACACACGACAGTCACAGATGGAACATACAGTGCACACGCAGAGTATACACAGAGAACACATAGAACAAACACATAACACATCAAGTCAACACATACAACACACACACATATCACCCTGGTAGAATATACACAATACACATACTATAGCACAGATAGAGAACACATAGAGCCTGAAAGTTACATACACACAAAGGGAGAACATACAGAATACACATATAGTACAAACAGAGGATATATAGAAATTACATATAGTGTACAAAAAGAGATATAGAGCACACACTTAGCACATAGAAATGACATATGGTGTAGACATAATGAACTGAAACATACTATACACACAGCATACACAGATACTACAGACACAATACACACATATGAAGACAAACACACACTCAGAACATTACTTAGAATATGACCAGAAAATATATATATATATATATATATAGAGAGAGAGAGAGAGAGAGAAACCATGCATATGCATGTCTTTATACACATACAGGTATTGAGGAAGTTGTATATACTGACACAAACACTAATTATTGTTGTTCAGTCGTTCAGTCGTGTCTGACTCTCTGTGACCTTATGGACGGCAGCACATCTATAAGGTATCATGGCAAAGATACTGGAATGGGTTGCCAATTCCTTCTCCATTGACCTCTCTGCTATGACCTCCCCATCTTGGTTGACCCTACATGGTATAGCTCACATCTTCATTGAGGTACACAAGTCCCTTCACCATTGCAAGGTAGTAATCCAGAATGGGAAAATAATTATACAGAGCCCCAAAAAACATAAACACGCACAATACACACTAGCACATAAAGAATATCATATGCCTAATTTGCATATAAATAGATTCATACACTTGGTAACATACCACATCAAACAGGCATTCACACATACTAATATACATACATACACATATGCACATATATAACACTGTGTAAAAATGCAAAATGCCTTTACACTTCAACACATATATACAGCCTTACACAAACACATGCACAATACACTTAACCCAGATGTGTACATACTATTGTACAGAAGCACCCACACACACACAACAACATACTACTTTACAGAAACAAGCAGACAAACTACTGTATAGAAGAACATACACACAGACACACTACTGTATAGAAAGACACACTACCAGATAGAAATACACACACACAGACACACAACTTTATAGAAACACACAGGCATGCAGACTGACATATTACTGTGCAGAAACACACAAATAAACTACTGTAAAGAACACACACACATACACGCTACTGTACAGAAACACACACACACACAAAGATAAACTGCTGGATAGAAACATGTACACAGACAAATGTACTGTATAGAACACACACAATACTATACAGAAATGCATATACATAGTAACATACCTATGCACTGTTAAACGCTTGTACATACAAACATACACACTACTGTATAGAAGAACACACACTCTCATTCATAAGCCCCCACACAACACAGCACAATCAATGGCACTCACACACACTGCCTCCTACGCAATGATGTATACACAAAAGACTGAAGTGTACATTGGCACATACTGTCCATGCACTGCTCCATACTCCCACACACACATGTACACACCTACACATATATATGTATTTCTACATGTATAACATGGACTGATAATATCACATATAAACACAAAATGTAGAAAAGCTGGGAAATACAGAAAATATACACAAAAATGGCTCCAATACACTGACGTACATTACAGATACACAAATACCAACAGGCTACATAGACAGGGGGGAATAGGAGAAATACAAGTGTGTTTTATATAGATAGATAGATAGATAGATAGATAGATAGATAGATAGATAGATAGATAGATAGATAGATACAAAAATAATATATATACATATATATATCTATAGCATTATATTTATATATATATCACAAAAATATACAACATAATATATGGTCATAAGTAATTTACCTTGGACTCTACGTGTTTTGTTGTTGTGGTTTCTTCGTGTTTCGGAGTTGTGGTGTCTTCATATGTCTTGCTGTCTCCGTGTCAGCGCTCTCTTCCTTTCGTCCCTTTGGCGTGAAAGATCTGCTCGTCCATTTAGCAACCGGTGTCCCTGTCACTCCCCTCGCTCCTCTTGTCACCGACGCTCCCCCTGAATGGTGTCACCAGCTGGGCTGCGTCCCTCGCGGCGCCCAACACAGGCACCCAGACAGAAATCTTTCCAAATCGCCCCAGCTGTCTTCCTCCTACAGATAGGCACCCACACAACGAGAGAGAGAGAGAGAGTGCGGGTAGGGGGGGAGGCAGAGCAAAAAAAAGGAGGAGGGAAAAAAGAGAGAGAGAAGGATGAGCTGTGAGAGAACAGACAGAGTGAGAAAGCAAAATAGGAGGGAGAGAAAGAGAGAGAGCAGTGAAAACAGGAAGAGTGGAGAGACTGCAATGGGAAGGATGAGTGGGTAGGGGCAGGCAATAGACAGAGATAGAGAATGATGGAGAGTAGAATAAAAGAGAAGGAATGAAAAAGAAATAAGGAAGGAGGAAGAATATGATAGAGGGAACTAAAAGAAAAACCGAGAGAAGGAAAGAGAAGCAGGATGGGGGAAAGACAGAAAGAGGGATAGATGGATTTAAATTAAATATAGGGAGAAAAAGAGGAGGAAAGAGATAATGTGAGAGTAGGAGAGAGAAAAAAGGGTGGGGGTCAGAGAGACAGAGAAGGAGGAATGTGAGAGAGATACAGGGGAAATGTGATAATTTTACAGAGAGAGGGAGGAGAGATTAAAAGAGACAGGTAAGGAGAGATAGATGAAGAGAGACATGCAGCCAACCTGCGTGAGCAGCCTGAGAGCTGGACCAGACTGACGGTGAGAGGGGGGGAGATTACTGTGGGTCAAACCAGATTAATAGTCAGAGGGAGAGAGAAGAATGGAGAGAGAAGAAGAGAGATAGACAGAGATAAGGAAGGGAGAGATGTCAGAAAACAGTGGATGGAATGAGAGAAGAGAGAAATAAAAAGGAAGGAGAGACAGCATGAGAGAGAGAAGGAGAGATTGTGAGGAAGGAGGGGAAGAGAGAAGGGAGGGAGAGAGGCGGCAAAGGAGAGCAGACGTGAGGAACAGGAAGAAAAGCAGATTGGTGTATATGGTGCTAGTGTGTGTTTGTGTGTGGTGTATGTGAGAGTGTGTGTCTATGAAGTGTGTGTTAGTGTGTTTCCTGTGTGTGTGTGTGTGTGTGTGGTGTATATGAGTGTGTTTGTGTTTATGTAGTTTATGTGAGTGTGTTTGTGTTTTTGTGGTATATTTGTGTGTGTGTGTGTGTATGTGTGTGAGTGTGTGTTTGTATGTGTATGTTAGTGTATTTCTGGTGTGTGTGTGGTGTAAGTGATTGTGTGTGTGATATATATAAATGTGTGTGTGATGTATATGTGTATGTGGTGCATGTGAGCCAGTCTCAAATATATTATTATCCAGGTTTATACTGAGCCAGAACCAGTGATACAATATTATTTGTGTGGTGTATGCGAGTATGTGGTGTATGTGTGTTTGTGTGGTGTATGTGTATGTGTGTGGTGTACGTGTGTGGTGTGTGTGTGGGGGGTGTATGTGTGTGTGTTTTTGTGGTGTATGTCACTGTGTGTAGTATTTGTGTGTGTGTGAGTGTGTGTGTGGTATATGTAAGTGCGTGGTGTATGTGAGTGTATGTGGGTGGTATACGTGTGTGTGTGGTGTACTTGTGTGTGTGTGTTTGTGTGGTGAATGTGTGGGTTTTTGTGTGGTGTATGTGAGTGTGTGTATGTGAGTGTGCTTGTGTTTTAAGTGTATGTGAATGTGTGTTAGTGTGGTGATGGGGTGGTGTATGTGAGTTGTGTGTGTATGTGAATGTGTGGTGTTTGCATGTGTCTGTGTGATGTAGTGGTGTATGTGTGTGAGCCAGTTTCAGAGATACAATAGTATACAGTGTTATAATGATATAGATCCAGTGATATAAAATGATATAATGTTACTGCAATTGTCTGTATGGACCATAATGGGCCCCTGATTTAGGGGTGGCCCTGACTTCGGGGTGGCCCTGCGCATACTCCTGGTGTCCCCACAGTAAAGTTTCCACTAGCCTCTGGAAGATGGAAGGGGCATCTTTCATCACAAAGGGATGGCATTAGGGCATGCTGTAGTGCCCTAATGCTGTCTCACAAGCTGGGGTCCAATACATTTTCTTTGACTTCATTTTGCAGGGCAGGTCAGTGAGGGGTTTGGCGATGATACTGTAACACGGAACAAATCTCCTGTAGTAACCAGCAGTTCCCAAGAAAGCCATCACTTACTTCTTTCTCTGAGAAATGGGCCAGGTCGCTATACTATCCACTTTTATGGTTTCTGGCCTAATCTGCCCACCCAGTGCTGAACCTCTGCCCTGGCCCACTGACACTTGTCAGTCCGGATAGTAAGTTGTGCTTCCCTGAAAACTCCTAATAATTTCTGGTGGTGCATGAGGTGTTCCTCCCAGGTCTGGATGAACACAGCTATGTCATTCTGGTATGCCTTCGCATACTCCTGGTGTCCCCACAGTAACTGATACACTAGCCTCTGGAAGATGGAATGGGCATTCTTCATCCCAAATAGCATCACTACGCACTGGTAGAGCTTGTAGGGAGTGAGGAAAGCCAACTCTTCTCTGGCAGATTCTGCTAGCAGAACTTGCCAATAACCCTTGGAGAGATCTAGGGAAGTGACAAACTTAGCATCACCCAGCCAGCTGAGCTATTTGTCATTGTGGGGAATAGGATAGGCATCACATAAGTGACCTTATGGGTAATCTGGTAAGGCCTTTCCTAGGTAGCCAAGAGCTTATCCTGGGGGTGAGAAACCAACATGAGCACCTCCTGCCCCTCCTTGGGGTTCTCTTTCTTGGGTCCCCTGGTATTAAAACCTTTTCTGTTGTCCCTGGGCACTCAACACATACTCCCTGGTCGGCCCCATGAGGTTAGCTATCTTGTCCCGAAGGGCAAGAACATATGGGACCACTAGCACCAGTGCCTGCTCCTCCTCCCCCTCCCAGATATTTTGTATGAGGTCCAACTGTCCCCTCAGAAGATGCCCATGCAGGAACTCAAACAGGGACTACCCCGTTGACTCCTGAGGGACCTCACAGTAAGCAAAGAGAAGGTACGGACGAAGATTCTTCCAATCCCTCTCCTGCTCTACAAAGGTCCTGAGCATTCAGGGTCCCATTGAACTGCTCACACAAGTTGTTGATCTGGGAGTGAAACGGCTAGGAAGTCAATTGCCTGATCCCACATAGCTGCCACAATGGCTGGATCAGTTCTGACATGAATTGAGTACCCCTAAGTAACAGGATCTCCCTAAGAAGCCAGATCCTATAGAAAATGACCATGAAGGTCTCAGCCCCAGTAGTGGCTGTAATCTTCCCTAGGGTTACCGCTTCTGGGTACAGTGTGGCATAATCAACCACAGTAAGGATACACTTCTTCCCGATCTTACTGGGTTAAGCTAGGGGTCCTATGATATTGAAGGTGGTATCTATAACAAGGAGAGAGGAAGTGGCACCCAGGCTGCTTTCCCAGTATGTCCATACCACATGGGTCAGTCGCTGTCATGTCCTCCTATGGCCCATATGCCCTGCTAGGGGCGTATCATGGGCCATATCTAAGATTCTGTATCTAAAGGGATGGGGTACTATCAACTGTTTCCTGACTATCCCATGCCCAACACTCTCATCCCCAGTGCTAACTATATACAGTATATACAGTAGTTCCCCTTCCCATATAAAATCCTCCGCCTGAAGTCTGTTCTGACCCTGGACGGCCTTCCTCCTAATACCTGCTATGGTACTATCTGTAGCTAATGCTGCCTTCAAATATGCTGCCTTAGCTCCTCTCATTGCAATTCCCCAAGCAGGTAGGTGGGTCAACTCAGGCCCAGCCAGAGCCCCAGTATCCTCGTTACTCACAGTGTCCTCCTGGCTGGCAGCGGTGGCTTGTTTAGTTTGTGACTGGGAAACAATGGTCACAAATTGACACTCCATCTTCCCAAGGTCATTCTCCAATAAAGCTCCAGGGTAGCAGCTGGTTGCACTGGACTGGCCAGAACACCTGTGGTCTGATCAGCTGTGCTGAGCTGTTCAGGTGTGTCGTCCGATGTTCTCCCCCATTTTTTTTGTATTGGTCCACCAGGTTTCCGGCTTCTTCTACAGTGGCAGGCCTATGGTCCTCCACCCATTTACGGCAACCACGCAAATCTGAAATAATTGTTCCATCATAACTACCTGTTTAGCATCTTCCAAAGTGCAAACCTCCTTTGCCTTCCACCAGCTCTTGATGGTGTGCCGGATCTGCCAAACAGAGTGAGTGTCCCTGCTTTGCCGGGCCACACTGAGGAACAGGGTTCTATACTTTCCTGCAGTGAGAGTATTGTTCAGTAACAAGACCTGGCGGACTTCTTCATACTCTGTCGCCTAGTCATGGGGAATGGCCCTATAGGCTTGGCTTGCCCTTCCACTGAGCTGGCTTACCAGCAACCACACCCACTTACTTTCTTGGATCTTATGACGTTCACACTGCCTTTTGGAGTACTGAAGGAACCCGTCCAGGTCATCTTTGCCATCCTGAAAGATTTTGAAGCTGGAGTATGCCACTTTGAGGGTAGCTGTCAAGGAATTCCATGGACCTGGGGAAAGAAAGTCTCCATCCTCTACTCGCTCTCCACTTGTACCGCCTGGCTGATCACCGTCATCATCTCGGTGATCTCAGCAGAGAGGTCAGCAGCTGGAGCCTCCCAGTGACTGCACCTCCTGGGGCATCTCTGCGGGTGACCGAGTACTCTGTTAACCTTCCCCCCACTTTAGTAGTGCCTTGGGCTAGACTGCCCGAGGGGCCTGCTCATCATCATATTGGTAAAGCTCCTCTATCGTGCTCTCCCTCTCCTTGAGGAGGCTGCAGATCTCAGCGATGGGAAGGTCGGCATAAGAAGCCATCTTGTTGTTGTCTTGGATAGTTGATGAAGGGATCCCACTTCTGACACCAGTCGTGGCAATCTGCTTTCTGCAGTTGAGCTTTATAAGGCTGTTATGGCCAAACCTACCCAGGGGATCTTTCAGTTGGTTCTTTTTGGTCCTTTCACCAAGGCATTATAACATCCTAACATCCACTTCAGTAGTTGTATAGAACATGGGGCAGCTCTTATGTTCCCTGAGGATTTTGACACATATATCTTCTAGACATCTTGTTCCATATGCATATTTATCCAGTCAGAGACAGTGGAACTTTCCATTTGAAGATAAACTGTGATGCAAGGAGAGTGGAAACAGCATCTAACACATGAAGTGACATATATGGGGAATCAACATAAAACTAAAACATTACATATATAGTTTTCGTAATTATGAGTTTGTTGGTAAAGCTATATTAAAAGTTACAAGCTTGTGCATGCGCAATGAGCAACAAAGGCGTTGATCGCGAGGCCTGAAAGTTAGGGGTTTGACAGGGGTACATGAGGAGGCTGCAATCGCGAGGCCCATACATAACTGGTTTTTGGGGGGGGGGAGAGGCTCCAAACGGCTTCAGGCTTCAAAAAATTTACAGCTTTAATGGCCGCCATTTTTTTCAAGCCCGTAACTCAGAAGCCGTCAGAAGACCGCCAAAAAACTCCAATAAATTTTAAAAAATATTTTACAACTTCACACACAGCACAAGGGGAGAGGCAGGGAGCCTGTAAGTGAAGTTGCAAGCTAAATTTAAATTGAATTGGCATTTTTAGGAGGTCTAATAAATAGCTAAAAAAGGAAAAAAATGGTGGCCGTAAAGCTGTAATTTTTTTTCAAGCCCGTAAATCGGAAACACATTTCAGGCTTGGGAAAAAAGGAACAATTTCCCAAGCCCACAAATGGTTTTACATCCGTAAATGTAAACAGGAGCACAGAGGAGGGAGAGGGGGGATAAAGACACAGGGGAGGAAGAGGGGGGAGAGGGTGAAAAGAGACACAGGGGAGAGAGTGGGGTGGAAAGAGACACAGGAGAGGGAGTGGGGGGGGGAGACACAGGGGTGAGAGAGGGGGGAAAGAGACACAGGGGAGGGAGATAAGGGAAACAAACAGGAAAGGGAGAGGGGGCAAAGAGACACAGGAGGGAGATAGTGGGGAGAGGCTCTCATTGTGAGGCCCGAAAGTTGCAGGTTGGCTGACCGCTGCGGGGCTCGCGATGAGGGCTGAAGGCGCTCATCACAAGGCCCAGAAAGTAGAGAAGGGAGAGACTCACAATAAACACCGAAGGTGCTCATTGGGGGGCTGGCGATGAGCGCCGAAGGTGCTCACTGCGGGGCAAGAAAGTTGCTAGATGGCCGAGGCCTGCAACAAGTAGCAAAGCCAATAATTGCAGGGCTTGCAATGAGCACCGAAGGCGCTCATTGCAAGACCCGTAAAGTAGAGGGGGGGAGATACTCGCAATGAGCGCCAAAGGCGCTTATCGCTAGGCCTGCAATTTAGAGGGGGAGAGCCTTGCATTGTGTGGCAAACAGCATTGGCAGGCCTCATATTTTACTGCCATCATTTTTTGTTTGAATGAAATAAGTATAAATAAACTACTGATACTATTTTATCACTGGATCTTGCTCAGTATAACACTGTATAATATTGTATCACTGGATCTGGCTCAATATAACACTATATAATATTGTATCACTGGATATAGCTCAATGTAACACTGTATAATAATGTATCACTGGAACTGGCTCTGTATGATACTGTACAATATTGGATCACTGGATCTAGATCAGTGTAACACTGTATAATATTGTATCCAGAGGCGGAGCTGCCGTCGGTTCAACCTGTGCAAGGCCTCCATGCCTCCTCCAGTGCCCCCAAGGGTCCTTAGTGGCCCATGTGGGCTCCCTGTTGCCCCCACTGCACTCATGTATCCCTCCCGTGGCCGTGTATATATGTATACAGTGTAGTGTATAAATAGTCAATGAGTTTATTAGCTCTCACGTGGGTGCACAGAGCAGGCTAGATACTGAGCCAAAGGTGAGCTGAAAAGAACTGTCAAAAGATCTGAGTAATAAGGTAATAGAACTTCATAAAGATGGAAAAGGATATACAAAAACTTGAAAATGCCAGTCAGTACTGTGCAATCACTTATTTAAGAAGTGGAACATTTGGGGATCTTTTGATACTAAGCCACAACTGCCACAATAATTGAGTGCTGCTGGCACTGGGGAGCTACAGTTCATTGAGGGAACCATAAGCCAACATGTACTGAGACATACTGCAGCAGAGCATGATCCCCTTCCTGGGCTGTAGGGCAGTATTCCAACATGATAACGACCCCAAACACACCTCCAAGACGACCACTGCCTTGATAATGAAGCTGAAGGTAAAGGTGATGGACTGGCCAAGCATGTCACCAGACCTAAACCCTATTGAGCATTTGTGGGGCATCCTCAAACGGAAGGTGGGGGAGGGTAAAATCCACCAGCTTCGTGATGTCATCATGGAGGAGTGGAAGAGGACTCCAGTGGCAACCTGTGAAGCTCTGGTGACCTCCATGCCCAAGGCAGTGCTGGAAAATAATGGTGGCCACACAAAAAATTGACACCTTGGGCTAAATCCAGTGATACAGTATTATACAGTGTTATACTGAGCTAGATCCAGAGATACAGTATTATACAGTGTTATACTGAGCTAGATCCAGTGATACACTATTATACAGTGTTATACTGAGCTGGACCCAGATACACAATATTATACAATGTTATACTGAGATAGATCCAGATATCCAATATTGTACAGTTCTAAATTGAGACACATCAATGTATACCATATTATACAGTGTTACACTGAGGGTGGAAGACACACAGGGGAGGGAGAGAGGGGAAAGAGACACAGAGGAGGGAGAGGGGGAAAGAGACACAGGGGAGGGAGAGGGGGGGAAAAGACACAGGTGAGGGAGAGGGGGGGGAAGAGACACAGGTGAGGGAGAGGAAATAGAGGGGGGAGAGTCTCGCAATGAACGCCTAAGGCGCTCATCTCAAGGCCAGTAAAGTAGAGGGAGGGAGAGGTTCGCAATGAGCGCCTCCCGTCAAGTACAGGGGGGAGAGGTAGAGGAGGGGAGAGGCTTGCAATGAGCACCAAAGGCGATCATTTACAAGGCCGTGATGAGTGCCAAAGACACTCATCGCGAGGCCAGTAAAGTAGAGGGGGAGAGGCTCGCAATCTGTGGCAAACACCATTACATAGTATAGTTACATAGAATTTAAGGTTGAAAAAAGACTTTCAGTCCATCAAGTTCAACCTTTCAAGATCTCCTCTGATCTGCAACACACGGATTAACTATTAATTAATTAGTTGTATTAAAAAAATAAAATCAATTCCCACCGGCGACCGGACTTCTCCCTGGATCAATACTGCCTCTCAAATTATCCATGATAACCCTGAATTCCCTTTTTAATTAGAAATAAATCTAGTCCCCTTTAAAGTTATCTATCGAATCCGTTGTCACCGCCTCCTCTGGTAGAGAATTCCACAGATTAACCACCCTTACTGTGAAGAACCCTTTTCTTTCTTTAAGGTGAAATATTTTTACTTCTAACCTCAAGGGATGTCCTCTTGTCAGTTGAAAACCTCTTGGCACAAAAAGCTCCCCTGACAAATCTTTATACTGACCCTGGATGTATTTACATAAGGTAATCATATCTCCTCTTAGACGCCTTTTTTCTAGAGAAAATAAGTTTAATTTAGTTAGTCTTTCTTCATAACTTAGCCCCTCCATTCCCCTTATTAGTTTTGTTGCCCTCCTCTGTACCTTTTCCAGCTCTAAAATGTCCTTTTTATGAAGTGGTGCCCAAAATTGTACTCCATATTCCAAATGAGGGCGTACTAGAGATTTGTATAGTGGCAGAATTATATTTGCTTCCCTGGCTTCTATACCCTTCTTAATACATGCTAATATTTTATTTGCCTTTGCAGCTGCTGCTTGGCTTTGAGCGCTGTTACCTAGGTGGTTGTCCACAAGCACTCCCAAATCCCTTTCAATATCCAATACACCTAGATTTGCTCCATTAAGATTATAAATTGGACTGTTAATCTGGATGGTTATAACCTATTTAGGAAAGATAGGGGAAATGGTAAAAGAGGAGGAGGGATCTGTCTTTATGTTAAGCCTGAATTTAAGCCTATAGTTAGAGAAGATATTTATGCTGGCACTAACGGCATCATTGAATCCTTGTGGGTTGAGCTAAATAGTGGAGGAGCTAATTCTAAATGCATATTGGTGGGAGTATGCTATAAACCCCCAAATATAGCTGAAAGTGAGGAAATACAATTATTGTTACAGATTGGAAATGCAGCTAAGCACGGGCAAGTTCTAATAATGGGAGACTTTAATTACCCTGATATAAACTGGATAAACGAGACCAGCAGCTCAGCTAAGGGGAGCAGGTTCTTGAGTACACTCAGGGATCATTATCTAGCCCAGGTAATACAAGAACCTACTAGAAATGGGGCCATCTTGGATTTAGTCATCACAAGTAATATTGATATAATATCAAATGTAAAAATAGGGGAACCCTTGGGGAACAGTGATCACAACACAGTCTCATTTGAGATTGAATACAAAAAACAGAGTTGTAAGGGGCCAACAAAAACTCTAAATTTTAAAAGGGCTAACTTTAATGGGCAACGGGCAAACAATACAACATATGGACTGGGACAAAGAACTTACAGGGGAGAATACTGAAAATAAATGGACAACATTCAAATCCTTACTAAATAAACATACTCATCAGCATGTACCATGTGGAAATAAAATAAATAGGAGTAAATCACATCCCATGTGGCTTAACAATGACTTAAAGATCATGATGAGGAAAAAGAAACATGCATTTAAATTATACAAGAAGGAGGGAACAGAGGCAGCTTCATGTGACTATAAGGAAATCAACAAGGCTTGCAAAAGGGCTATTAGACTGGCTAAAATAGAAAATGAGAAGTCAGTTGCAATGGAAAGTAAGACTAACCCTAAAATATTTTATAAATATATTAATGGGAAGAAGGCCAGGAAGGAATCGATAGGACCATTACAATGTGACACAGGCCATCTGATAATTAGTGACCAGGAAAAGTCAGATGAGCTAAATAGGTTCTTTTCGTCGGTTTACACAAGGGAGGTACCAGTGGTTGGGACACTGCAACATAATGGGGCTACACTACCTTCACTAAATAATTGGTTAACGCAGGAAGAAATACAAAAGAGGTTGGAGAAAATAAATGTTAATAAAGCCCCAGGTCCTGATGGAATACATCCAAGGGTACTGAGGGAGCTGGGTTCTGTAATAGCCAAACCATTATATCTAATCTTTAAAGACTCGCTCACTACAGGGTCTCTACCAGATGACTGGAGAAAAGCAGAGGTGATACCTATATTTAAGAAGGGATCTAGAGCAAATCCAGGGAATTATAGACCAGTGAGCGTCACTTCTGTAGTTGGGAAGCTTTTAGAAGGGTTAATAAGGGACAGAATACAAGAATATGTCTATTTGAACAGGATCATAGGTAGCAGTCAACATGGATTTATGAAGGAAAGGTCGTGTCAGACCAATCTAATTAGTTTTTATGAGGAGGTTAGTAGGAACTTGGATCAGGGCAACTCAGTGGATGTAGTCTTTTTAGATTTTTCAAAGGCATTTGATACAGTGCCACATGGAAGACTTGTGAGCAAACTAAGGGATACAGGAATTGCAGTAAATATCTGCTCATGGATCGAGAGCTGGCTAAAAGACAGGAAGCAAAGGGTTGTTGTAAATGGAACATACTCTGATTGGACTAATGAGGTAAGTGGGGTTCCTCAGGGCTCAGTATTGGGTCCTCTCCTTTTTAACATATTTATTAATGACATTGAAGTAGGACTCGAATGTAGTGTCTCCATTTTTGCTGATGACACTAAGTTGTGCAAGGTAATAAAATCAGATAATGATGTAGTTTCCCTACAAAAGGATTTGCATAAATTAGAGAAATGGGCGGCTAAATGGCAGATGAGATTTAATACAAATAAATGTAAGGTTATGCATTTGGGAAGGAACAATAGCCAAGCAATCTATAATCTTAATGGAACAAATCTAGGGGTTTCAGATATTGAAAGGGATTTGGGAGTGCTTGTGGACAACCACCTAGGTAACAGCGCTCAAAGCCAAGCAGCGGCTGCAAAGGCAAATAAAATATTAGCATGTATTAGGAAGGGTATAGAAGCCAGGGAAGAAAATATAATTCTGCCACTATACAAATCTCTAGTACGCCCTCATTTGGAATATGGAGTACAATTTTGGGCACCACCTCACAAAAAAGACATTTTAGAGCTGGAAAAAGTACAGAGAAGGGCAACAAAACTAATAAGGGGAATGGAGGGGCTAAGTTATGAAGAAAGACTAGCAAAATTAAACTTATTTTCGCTAGAAAAAAGGCGTCTACGAGGGGATATGATTACGTTATTTAAATACATCCAGGGTCAATATAAGGCTTTGTCAAGTGAACTTTTTGTAGCAAGAGATTTTCAACTGACAAGAGGACATCCGTTGAGGTTAGAGGAAAAAAGATTTCACCTTAAACAAAGAAAAGGGTTCTTCACAGTTAGGGTGGTTAAACTGTGGAATTCTCTACCAAAGGAGGTGGTGACAGCGAATTCGATAGACAACTTCAAAAAGGCGTTAGATATATTTCTGAAAAAAGAGGGCATTCAAGGCTATCCTAGATAACTAGCAAGGAATATTGATCCAGGGAGAAATTTGATCGCCAGTTTCTGGGGTCAGGAAGGAATTTTGCTTTTTTCCCCCCTTATGAGACAATTGGCAAAGTTTCAATGGGGTTTTTTTTTTATGTTTGCCTTCCTCTGGATCAATTAACAATAATTAACAATTAACAATAATAATAAATAGTCCAAATTAAAAAGATCAATAGAGATCTAAAAAGGTTGAACTTGATGGACTAACTCTTTATTCATTCTCCAATACTATACTATTAATAATTATTTAATCAATAATTTAATTAATAACTAATCCGCATATTGCAGATCAGAGGAGATCTTAACAGGTTGAACTTGATTGACTGAAAGTCTTTTTTCAACCTTAATTACTATGTAACTATGTAACTATGTAAATTGCATGGCTATTTTTCCTTCCCAGATGCATAACTTTACATTTATTCTTATTAAATCTCATCTGCCATTTAGATGCCCATTCCTCAATTTTATGTAAATCCCTTTGGAGGGAAAGCACATCACTATCTGATTTAATTACCTTGCACAACTTCGTGTCATCAGCAAAAATGGAGACACCACACTACAATCCTACCTCTAAGTCATTAATAAATATGTTAAAAAGGACAGGACCTAATACTGAACTCTGAGGAACCCCACTTACCACATTAGTCCAATCGGAGTATGTTCCAGATACAACAACCCTTTGCTTCCTGTCTTTTAGCCAGCACAATCCATGAGCAGATATTTACTGCAACTCCTGTATCTCTTAGTTTGCACAATAGCCTCCCATGTGGCACTGTATCAAAAGCCTTTGCAAAATCCAAAAAGACTACCTCCACTGAGTTGCCTTGATCCAGGTTCCTACTAACCTCCTCATAGAATCTAATTAGATTTGTTTGACATTACCTATCCCTTATAAATCCATGTTGACTCCTACTTATAATCCTGTTCAAATAGAAATATTCTTGTATATTATCCCTTATTAACCCTTCTAAAAGCTTCCCCACTACAGAAGTGAGGCTCACTGGTCTATAATTCTCCGGATTTTCTCTTGCTCCCTTTTTAAATATAGGTATTGCCAGGCTTAAAATTTTATTGCCGTCATTTTTGACGGGCAAGTTGCTAGTACAGTGTTATTTTGTGCTAGATCCAGTGATACAATTTTATACAGTGTTATAATGAGCCAATATATATATTTTATATTACGGTATATTTTACATTGTTATAGTTCTGAATGACAGATTTGAGGGGCTGACTTTTCTTTGGGGGAGGGTAACAGATGGCGAGTACATCTTAGAGGGCCTCTCACCCCAGATCTCTTTAATCTTTTAATCTTTTCTATTTTAATCTCTCAGTGTTGAATTTTGTATAAAACAAAAGTAAAATAAATAAATAAAATCACGGAATTCATGAGACACTGTGAGTCATGGAAAGACTGGACTGGATTATCTGAAGGAACAGGAAGATTATAAGGAAAGGCTGGAAGTATAACCAGAAGTGAAACTGGAATATCATAAGGAAAGGCTGGACCGGATAACCAGAAAGGGGACAGGAATATTGTAAGGAAAGCCTGGACCGCATAACCAGAAAGGGAACAGGAATATTATAAGGAAAGGCTGGACCGGATAACCAGAAAGGGAACAGGAATATTATAAGGAAAGGCGGGATCGGATAACCATAAAGGGAACAGGAATATTATAAGGAAAGGCTGGACCGGAAAACCATAAAGGAAACAGAATTATTATAAAGAAAGTTTGGATTGGATTATAAGAAGGGGAATTTGGATATTAGAAGGAAAGACTGGACCAGATTATGTGAAAAGAGGGTCAGAATGGATTATCAGAAGGGAAGAAAACGGGAATATTATAAGGAAACATTAGTTTGGATTATAAAAGGGGAACTTGGATATTGTAAGGAAAGGCTGGACCGGATTATAAAAAGGCAAACTATGATTTTATAAGGAAAGGCTGCACTGGATTATGAGAAAATGAAATGGAATTATAAGGAAAGTCCGGAACGGATTATAAGAAGGGGAACTTGGAAAATTGTAAAGAAAGGCTGGACTGGATAACCAGAAGGGAACAATAATAATAATAATATTAATAATAATATTATACAAGGAAAGTCTAGACTGGATTATCTGAAGGGAACAGTAATATTATACAAGGAAAGGCTGGACTGGATAACCACCAGAAGGGAACAGTAATATTATAAGGAAAGACTGGACTGGATTATCTAATGGGAACAGGAATATTATAAGGAAAGGCTGGACTGGATAACCAGGAGGGAAACTTGAATATTTTAAGGAAAGGCTAGACAGGATTACCAGATAAGGAACAGGAATATTAAAAGGAAAGGCTGGACCGGATAACCAGAAAGGGAACCGGAATATTAGTTTGGAACTAACAGCCTTATTAAATTGCGATTCAGTAATCTTAAAAGGGCTCTATATAAGCACATAGCATATATTTTTTACAGAAGTTTTTAGTTAGTGAACTTTTCTCCAAAAGCAAGGTCTTCACTAACTGAAAACTTCTGTAAAAAAATATGCTCTGTGCTTAAATAGAGCTTTTTTAAATTTACTGAATCACAATTTAATAAGGCTGTAAGTTTGGATTGGATCATAAGAAGAGGAACTTGGATATTATAAGGAAAGACTGGACCAGATTATGTAAAAAGAGGGTCAGAATGGATTATCAGAAAGGAAGAGAACGGGAATATTATAAGGAAACATTAGTTTGGATTATAAGAAGGGGAACTTGGATATTATAAGGAAAGGCTAAATTATAGAAAAGGATGGTGACACTGGAATAGCAGATTGGAAGGTGGTCCTGGACATGTTATGATTTTTTCTTCTTATAACTACTATTTTCTTTTTATTACTAAACTTGATAATGGGCAAGATGTTTATATGAAATTAAAATAAATAAAACCTTTTTACATTTAAATTTTGTATATGCATTAATTGTTTGCTGTAAAGTTAAATTTTCTCTGATTCAGTCTGCTTCATTGTCAGCATTGCGTATCCTTATACAAGAGGAGGTTTCCTTATACATGTTCAGTGCACTGGCAGACTTAGCTGTCACATTCCCAATGTGCAGGTAGACATTTACTCTCCACTGAAAGTTTCCACACATCTAAATAAATTGTAAAATGTCAGTAAAAAAGTAGAATATCTCAATAAATATCAACCAGACTAGTTTCTGAGATTATTTGAACATAAAACATCATGTGGAGCAATAGTAGGAATATTCCTTTTATGTGTGTGCCGGCAATGGCAGCAACAATTGCAGCAAAGAGCTGCTAGATGGCGTTGCCAAAATTGTGCACAGTTTGCAATCGCTGCTGATATCATATACTATTTCCAAGCTTAAACCATTACTCTAACCTAACCCTAACCCCCTAACCCTTACCCTAACCCTTACCCCAAAGCTATGGTATCGCCAGCAAAATTTTGACAGCAATATCTAGTGGACAATAGAAATGTTGCAGCTACTGCCAGTGCTTTCAACAGAGTTAATGGAATGCTTATTAGTTTACAAGGACAAACCCTCCTGAGGCTCATCGTTAAGAATGTACTTCTGTGTGTGTTAGCGTCATAAAGTCAAGTTCGACTCTCCGTGACCTCACGGATCGCAACACACCATGCCGATCCACTTGGTATACATTGAGTGGGTTGCCAGTTCTTTCTCCTTGGGCCACAGCATACATCTCCTGGTATTCCTAGGTGGCCTCCCATCCAAGTACTGACCAGGCCCATGGCTTCAGGGAGGTGTGACCTCTTGGTTCTTTGACTGGAATTGAACCCAGGTCACAGCGGTGAAAGCACCAAATCCTAAATACTGGACCACCAGGGAACCCCAATTGTAACAAATACTTGGATATAAAAGTAAAAAATATAATGTAATATTTATATTATTTATTCCAATATCAAACTTAGTTATTCCAAAGAGCATATAGAAAAATCTATATATATATGTATTAATGGTCTTTTGGGATCTATCCTGTTATAATAACGGCACCAGTGCGGCGACCAACCGCTAGATGGCACTGCCGATATTTTGGAGCGCTGCCGATATGTTAGGGAAGTTCTAAGCTTAGAATGGTAGCCTAACCCTTAAACTAACCCTAACAGTTTACCTAAACCTTGACTCTATGATATGGCACTGGAATATCGGCAGCGCCATCTAGAGGTTGGTCACCGCACTGCAGCGGCGGACTGGTGCCATAACCATAACAGTAAAGGACCGTTTTTGGATTAATAGAGTGAGAGTGCATTTGTTTGTCCCACCCAGTTTCCCAAAGTGCAGTGCAACAACTGTATTTCTGAGAAACCTGAGCAGAAAATACGTTTATTATCTTATTTTTTAGACATTTAAATGGAATAACAAATGTACTGTTAATTTTCTGTACCACTATATATATATAAATATATATACAAAATATATAAACATATTTTTCAACCTCATATCAACATCTCTTGTTCTTGCTCCTCTTTTCCTCTCCTAAATTTTATTAAATCATATTTTGCAGGTTACTGTCATTTCTCCCCTATCACTTCCTTATAATTCCTGTGGCTAAATAAGCCAAAACTACATACAAAATGCTAATTAATATAATAATTTCGGAAATTTAGAGTGTAAGCTCTTGGGTCTAGGCTGCATATATATATATATATAAACCTGTGTAAAGCTGTGTTAGTGTATGTCACGCCAGCCCCCGGTCATTCCACCAAAGAAAGCTTGATTAAACTAATTAGTCAGAACTAATCATATTACAGACACAGTGAGGCACATTAACCCTTTTACGGCAGGAGGATATTTTCCTGTGGATAAAAAGTGAAGAATCAAATTGAGCAATTGAACCCTCCAGCTGCCAGGGCCTGGGAGCCTTTGAAGTGGGTCTGTCATTTGAGGCTGTGCGCTTTTCTCTGCTATTTACATGGAACCTGCTGATCAAGCTAATTAATTATACAAATGAAACGTACATTAATTAGCTGCATTGTCCTGCAACAAAGGGAAGGAGAGAGTGTTCAGACACCTGTCAGAAAGAGAGGGGAGTGGGAGGGAGACAGATTACAATGAAATGCGGGATACAGGGCGAGAGTGTCAGCTCCAATTCATACCTTATTCTAGCGAGCCTCTAGTTAAAGTAACACGCAAATAAAATAAATAAAATCATATAAAAATGATGGAAACTGCAACTGTTTGTAATTATAAACATGCTTTAAAATTGATATAAAAAGTTGAGTTATTTTATTGATAAAAAAACACTGTCTCAGCTAATGGCCTTATCTATAGCAATCAATAAAGAAGGACAGCTCGTCCAGTTTAATAAAATGATAATAGAACTTTTTGATTTAATTATCTGTCCATTTTAACTGGGCATGCATTTCTTCTTGGTCCTAGTCTATTTCATAAAGAAGACTGGCGTGTGCGGATACGCCACAGCACCACCTGGTGGTGTAAAAAAATGACTGCAGCCAAAGAACTATTCCATCCTCCGATCTGACTCATAAGGCGCGCCGACAGAAGAGGCCTTGAGCTATGAGAGGCGCGCCCAAGGCCCGCCCCAGGGGTCCGAGTTCCCGCACTGAACATATCGATGGCCTCGTTGTCAACAGCGCCGTTTCAGTTGCGCCACGTCGGAGGATGGAATAGTTTTTTGCCTTCAGTACATTTTTCCACCACCAGGTTTGCTGTGGCGCATCTGCACACCCCTGTCTTCTGTCAGGAAACGGCTATGAAATAGAACAGATCCTTCTTCTTTATTATCCATGACTGCTAATGTTAATAATTGCTGCTGATAAGGCCATTACTTCAGAGGATGGAAAATTCCATCTATTTATATGCAAACGAGCAGCTTGTGCATATTAATATGCTATTTAGAATCACAGTCTGCTTGTTTATCTATGTAGTGGCCAAAATAAACACCCCCAATGTTATCTGGCAGTTAGACCCTTCTGTAAACCTTATCAAGCACTCTAAGCAGGACATTAGTATACTGAGCTGCACATTAACATTTTGTTGTTGATGTTAAGTCATTCAGTCATGTCCGACTCTTGATGACCATATAGACGCAGCACACCAGGCACCAGTTCCCTCTCAAGTGGACTACAATTTGTCTGACCTCTCTTCTACAACCTGCCCATCTTGAGTGACCCTACATAGTATAGCTCACAGTTTCCATTGAGATGCACAAGCCCCTTCACCACAACGAGGTAACGATCCAGAAAGGGGCACATTAATATACCATACCAGCATACAGGAGCCCCAAAATCCATTCTAAATATTTCAGAAATGACTTACTGCAGAGAAAAACTTCTAGTACAATGTATAACCAGTTGTTAATGCTCTTTAAAATTAAATCAACTTCAGTTCCAATTAAAGGCACTTCCTTTTAGAACTTTTGCATTTTCTGATCCACCCACAAACCAAGATTCATATCTTTTGTTAAATGAGAGATCATTGGCGTGAATTACTGATAAGCCCTGAGACATTGGGTGAATTGTTTTGACTGCAATCAATGTGCAGGCAGTTTACCAGTAATTGATGTCAGTGATCTCTCATTAACAAAAGATATGATGACTGACTGACAGCTCAAAATGGCAGTGGTAGTTTACTGTAGCAAAATGCAATGTTTTAAATAATATTAAACTGATAATCTGTGGGCGATGTAGGAAAGCAGTGTGTGAGGGAGCACTGTATGGGGCACTGTAGGAGGTTAGGCCCTGCAGAAGCTGACAGAGCAGCCATGATTATGAGCTCAGGATCACTATGGGGGCTGTGTATCCATGGCAACCCGAGGCCTAGTCCAGCCATCCTGCTCTGCCATAGATACCCACAGGTTACATGTGGGGGCTCATTAGCTGCAGGCCGCACTATCAATACTGACATTGTAGGGTGATTACTATAACGGTGTAATAACCCCCTCAGAACCCCTCTGGGGCAGAATGAACTAAACCTGCCTATTATACTCTGCACTGCTATATAAAATCACTGCACATCCAGCAGCCATTTTATATGAACACTGTGGTCATTTTGTCTGTAAATAATCTTCAAATAAATATGTGCAGGTTCCTAAATACATTGTTGTTATTATTATTATTATTATTATTATTATTATTATTATTATTATTATTATTATAGTTTATTTGTAATGCGCCAGCATGTTCTATAGCTCTGACATTTTAGGCTGCTTATTTAAGCTGGTTTCTCATGAGATTTCCATTAGTCCTGTTAAGATCACTGATAATCGCTGCAGTTTTCATTATACAGATAGAAGCTTCCTCTGTGTTCAGTCTCCTCTCATGTGTGGAAGTTGATGAGCAGAAATTACAATGCAGTTATCTTGTGAAAATTTATTAAAGGGAAATTCAACAGTATATTCATAAATTAGAGATACGGTAGTTTAGAGGAGAAATATAATGGTCTGTGGTCTTATAATACACCATGATATTAATATGAGCGCGCCTCGGTCTCCTTTAGCCTTGTCAGACATTTTTTTCCCCGCTTAGCCAATTTTACGAGTGCTGAAACTCTGCAATTTAGTCTAAAATTCGTGTGCAACCTCACTCCCAGGAGTCTTGGCCTTCCCCCCGTGCTGTGTGAGTGTGTTTTTATTTTTATTTTGCTATTACTATTTTGCGATGCCGTTTTTTTTTGCCCCCGAGATTCCGAGGTTGTTCTTGGCTAACTCGTACGTGCCTGTCAGTGATTTGCGGGCCTCGGTCCTCTTTAACCTCGTTTTAATTTTTTCGGCAGCATTTTTTTTTTCGCTTAGCCCATTTTCGAGACGTCCTGGCCTTCCCCCCGTGCGGTGTGTGAGTGTTTTTTTATTTATTTAATTTTTTTGGTTTGTTCCTAGGTTGGAATTTTTTTTTCTAAGTCCTGCGTTCCTCAACTGCTTGCAGCCTAAGTAAGTCCTGCGTGTTTCAATGCCTCTGGCGCTCATTTTGCCTAAGTACTTCAATGCCTCAACGGCTCGCTTTGTGAGGGTCGCAGGAGCGCCCTTATGCACTCATTTCAGTCTACGTCCGGCGTGTTTCAATGACTCAACTGCGAGCCTCGCATTTGTGCTCCGAGCTCGGAAGGCTTCTATGCCTCAACGGCTCGCCTCGCTTTGCGAGGCTCGCAAGCATGACGACAACTCGCAGTTTGACAACTATTATATGTGATATACAACTGAGAGGTGTGGACATGGTGTGGGTGTGTAATTGTGTCACTGCACTGTGATCAGGAGTATGTCAGTGTGATTTGTGTGTGTTATATTTGTGTCAGTATATGTTATTATTATTATTATTATTATTATTATTAATAATGTATTATTTGTTTAATTTTACCAATACATATGTGAGTGTATGTGTGATTTGTGTGTGTTATGTTAAATATGTGAGTGAGTGTGTGATTGATCAATTATGTTTGTCTGTGTAATTATGTGAGTGTGTGATTGTGTCAATGTGGGATTGTCGGTTTGTCATTATGTGATTCAGTCAGTGTGTGTGATTATGTGAGTGTGTGATTGTGTCAATGTGTGATTGTCGGTTTGTCATGTGATTCAGTCAGTGTGTGTGATTATGTGAGTGTGTGAATATGTGAGTAAGTTCTTGTGATCTTGTATGTTACGTGAGTGGGTCAGTGTGTGATTGTAAGTGTATATTTTTATGTGACTGTGAGTGTATATTATTTTGTGTGTGTGTCAATGTGTGATTATGTGAGTGTGTCAGTGTTTGATTGTGTAGTTGCCTGTATATATTACTATGTGTGTGTCAGAGTGTAATTGTGTGTCTCAGTGTGTGATTGTGTAGCTGTCAGCAAATAGTACTACATACTACATACACACAGTACTGACACACACAGTATCCGTGTGTGATTATGTGTGTAACTGTGTAGTTGTCAATGTATAGTATTATGTGAGTGTGTGATTATTTGTGTGTGATTGTGTCAGTGTATATTTTGTGAAAGTGTGTCTCAGTGTATAGTATTATGTGTGTCAGTGTGTGTGGGATTTTATGACTGCGTCAGTGATTGTGTTGCTCTCACACTATCGCACACATCTGCCTGTCACCCTCTCGCTGACTCTCTAATCTAGTAATCCCATGACACGGGGTGAGCTATTACTGCGATACTCTGCTGGGATAATCCTGCTGTTTATACACACTGGGGGGCTTGGTATAAATACCCTGCAGGAGCCCCCTGTGTGTGAGGATGGGTTGTGTGTCACATGTGAGACCCCGGCCTGGTGAGAGGATCAGGCTGAGAGACATCTCAGGGATTGATGTGTGAGACCAGTCAGGGCAGAGAGAGGTCGGAGGGATGGAGCGTGACTGACAGACATCCGCTTACACCAAGATATATAACAGGCGCGCTCAGCTGGTCACCTTCCAGTGGAACACGCTTAACATACCATATGTCACACACTACATGCTTTTCTAGTTTTGCGCTGATTTGAATAGAATATTTTTAACTGCAGATACATTCATCAATAATCTGTAATTACTGAGACATGGTTGTTGTTTAGTTGTCCAGTCGTGTCCGACTCTCAGTGACCCAATGGATCACAGTACGCCAGGCCCTCTGGGCTCCATCAAGCTCATGTTCATTGCTTCAATATCCTCATCTATCCATCTCTGACTAATGGTGGTAAGATGTTTAAAGTGTCAGACTCTCCTCATCCCTCCCAGTAGATAGTGTCTCCACGACCGGATGCTGAGAACTAGAGATCATACAACAACCACAGGGAGGCGATAGAGCGCTACACTAGCTGCGTGCTGCACTCTACTAACCAGCAGAGGGAGCGCATTAGTCACACCATGGGCTGGAGATAAGGATTTCATATATAACCCTTGTGCTGCTGGACAAAATAATGGAGCTTTGTATCAGCAGCCAATAGATTAAAGATCCTACTATGCCACAGGACTCCTTCCTATAACTCTCCTTCGGAGCTCATTGCGAGGCTGTTGGTTGTTGTATTTTTTGTTCTGATTGGCGCTTTTGCTTTTATTGTTTCGTCGGCGCTGATCTTCTTTTTGCACTTATTGCAAGGCTTTGCGTGCTATGATCAGCGTTGGTGCTCCTTGTGGGGCGCGCAGTGAATGGCTTTTGTGTTTATTGCGAGAGTGTATATTTTTTTTGTGTATATGTATTTTTGTATGCTAATTAAATAATTCATAAATTAATATACTTTACCTATTTGTAAGATATGCAGGAAGCATTGTGCTGAAGAGCTGACAATCTGTTTTGATGTTGCTGCAGCATACAATGTAGATTTGCACTGTTGTGGAGCTAAGGCGTAAGTGTCAGCAATGTGTGCAGTGTGTAGTGTAAATAGGCTGCGTGCGTGAGGGGAAGCCGTTAGTGTAGCTGTGTACTTCCGCATTCCGTAAGTTAGTGTTGTAAAATGGCGGTGAATGTATATGGTACGCGGCTGTGGATGATTTAGCGTCCTTGCTAAAAGTGTATCTTGTACCTCGTACGGCTTTTTTGAAAATCCGTCTGTGCTTGGTGGTGTTTTGCGTGTTTAGTGCCCTGTAGCCTTGTTTTGGTTTTTTCGGCGGCCATTTTTTCTGTTGCTTAGGGAATTTTCGGGTGTCTAAACTCATGAATTTGGACTTAAATGGATGTGTAACCTCACTTGCAGATAGATAGATAGATACAGATATCTAGATAGATAGAGATAGATAGATAGATAGATAGATAGATAGATAGATAGATAGATAGAGAGATAGAGAGATAGATAGATAGATAGATAGATAGAGAGATAGAGAGATAGACAAATAGATAGATAGATAGATAGATAGAGATAGATAAATAGTTAGATAGTTAATAGATAAATAGATAGAGATAGATACATATATAGATAGATAAATAGATAGATAGATAGATAGATAGATAGAGATAGATAGATAGATAGATAGATAGATAGATAGATAGATAGATAAATAGATAGCGATAGATAGATAGATAAATAGATAGAGATAGATAGATAGATAGATAGATAGATAGATAGATAGATAGATAGATAGATAGATAGATACATAGATAGAGATGGATAGATATATGGATAGAGATATATAGATAGATATATAGATAAATAGATAGAGATAGATAGATAGATAAATAGAGATAGATAAATAGATAGATAGATAGATAGATAGATAGAGATAGATAAATAGTTAGATAGAGATAGATAAATAGATAGAGATAGATACATATATAGATAGATAAATAGATAGATAGATAGATAAATAGATAGAGATATAGATAGATACATAGATAGAGATAGATAGATAAATAGATAGAGATAGATAGATAGATAGATAAATAGATAGAGATAGATAGATAGATAAATAGAGATAGATAAATAGATAGATAGATAGATAGATAGAGATAGATAAATAGTTAGATAGAGATAGATAAATAGATAGAGATAGATACATATATAGATAGATAAATAGATAGATAGATAGATAAATAGATAGAGATAGATAGATAGATAAATAGATAGAGATAGATAGATAGATAGATAGATAGATAGCGATAGATAGATAGATAAATAGATAGATAGATAGATAGATAGAGATAAATAGATAGAGATAGATAGATATATAGATAGATAGATAGATAAATAGATAGAGATACATAGATAGATAGATAGATAGATAAATAGATAGAGATAGATAGATAGATAGATAGATAGACAGACAGACAGATAGATAGATAGATAGATAGATAGATAGATAGAGATAGATAGATAGATAGATAGATAGATAGATAGATAGATAGATAGATAGACACACACCAGACTCACACAGAGAGGACAGGACTGTGGGTACATGGAGAAATCTGAGGGATGCCATAAGAAAAAGATAAGACTGAGCATACTCAGACCCCAAGGAACAACTAGGCTAATCAGGTTAATTAGGTCTGAGCATGCCCAATCTATCTATTTTCTCATGATTTTACACCGCAGACAAGTTCAGAGATATATGGGATAATTTCGCAATGATCACCCATTAGCTAGAGATATCAGTATGGGGTGGATCAGAAAGATAAACACGACACACTTCAATATAGGTTTCTTATAGGAAACAGCATGACTTTAAATGACATTCAACTGATACATATTTGTTACTTTATACCATACCTGGGTATGTCACTAATGTTACTAAGTAACAAAAGATAATAACAACAATTATAACAATAATAATAATAATAACAAAATAGTAATCACAGGTACGCAAGACGGGAACATAAGAAAATCTGATTGTTTCATGGGTAATACAGTCTTAGATTGCTAGTCTGCCTGTAGCCTGAGGAGAGGCTTATCCTCTGATAAAAACATTGATTATAAATCAAGTTCTTCATCACAGCATAATAACAATATAACACTTCGGGGTTTTTTAATTTATATATAAAATAAATATAACTTCTATATCAATTTTAAGGTGTTTCCAATTAGTAATTTTAATTACAACATGTTGCAATTATTTTTGTGTGCGCCTATCACTTTAATGACCCTGCAACGTATAATAGCAGATAATGTGTATTTGGGTGCAGGGCCATTAGTGTCAGAGAATTAATAGCTGGTTAGTGCATGTTTTACTCGCCCCTATACTTGTCTTATCCTTATCCCACCCACTCGTGTCTTTATCTAGGACGCACGGCGTTAGAGACGGGAATTGGACGCGGTCACGTTTTAATTATGGGACCTAGAAATAAATTGGATTAAATGACCACTGCAGTTTGGGGGAAAAAATCACATATTTGAGAAGTTAAAACATTTTTAGAGAAAATCTTAAAGGGACAGAGCAAATTTCTGAAGTGTTAGATAATTGGTATTATTTTTATACCTAATTTTGAAGCTCAGTTATCCAACACCCAATTGTAATTATATTGATTTATTTGTGTACATTTCAGCAATGATTGGGACCTTTGCTGTGTCTCTTTTCATTTAGAAGACTCTGTTTGTGTCACGGGTACATCTATCTTGTGCTGCTAGTTGGTCTGTGGTTTGAGGGAGGGCTAATGAGATTTCCATTAGTCCTATTGAAATCACTGGTATGTTCTACATTGTGTAAGGGTGGCGAGAGTGAGCATTCTCTCATTAGTCCTTAGTCTGTAAACTAATGAGATTTCAAATCTTTCCTTTTATGAGCATGCCACACTGTTCTGCGCACAGTAAGAGCGTCTGAAGGCTGCGCCACAGCACCACCTAGTGTCAAGAATGTTAAAAAGAAATGATGGAAGAACCCTAACTAAAGCCTAACCCTAACCCTAACACAATGCCAAACCCTAACTAAAGCATAAACCTAACCCTAACCCTATTCCTAAAACTAATCCTATGCCTAACCCTAACACTAAACCTAACAGTAACCTATTCTTAACAGTAACCTATTCCTAACAGTAACCCTATGCCCAACCCTAACCCTTACCATTTCCTAACAGTAACCCTATGCCCAACCCTAACCCTAACCCTTACCCTATTCCTAACAGTAACTCTATGCCTAACCCTAACACAAACCCTATTCCATACCCTATTCCTAACAGTAACCCTATGCCTAACCCTAACCCTATTCCTGATACTAACCCCATGCCTAACCCTAACCCTATTCTAACACTAACCATATGCCTAACACTAATCCCAATCCTATGCTTAACCTAACCCTATGCTTAACCCTAGTCCTGTTCCTAACACTAACCCTATGCCTAACGCAAACCCTAACCCTATACCTAACCCTAACCCTATTCCTGACACTAACCCTATGCCTAACCCTAACCCTATTCCTAACACTAAACATATTCCTAAACCTAACCCTATGCCTAACCCAAACCCTATTCCTAACACTAGACCTATGCCTAACTCTAACCCTAACCCTTTGCTTAACCTTAACCTTATTCCTAACACTAGCCCTATGCCTAACCCTAAACCTATTCCGAACAGTAACTCTATGCCTAACCGTAACCCTAACTCTGCTCCTAACACTAACCCTATGCCTAACCCTAAGCCTATACCCAACCTTAACCTCATGCCTAAACCTAACCCTTTGCCTAAACCTTTGCCTAACCCTAACCTTAACCCTTTGCCTAACCATAACCCTTTGCCTTAACTTAACCATATGCCTAACCCTAACCCTATGCCTAATCCTAACCCTTTGCCTGACCCTAACCCCTAACTCTAACCTTAACCCGAACCCTAACAGTATGCTTAACCCTAACCATATGCCTAAACCTTACCCTTTGACTAACCATATACCCAACCATATGCCTAACCCTAACCCTTTGCCTAACCATAACCTATGCCTAACCCTAACCTTATGCCTAAACCTAACATGTTGCCTAACCCTACCCCTATACATAAACCTATCCCTACACATATGCTTAACACTAACCCTAGACCCAACCCTAACCTTATACCTAACCCTAATCCTTTGCCTAATCCTATGCCTAACCCTAACCTTAACCATTTGCCTTAACTTAACCATATGCCTAACCATAAACCATTGGCTTAACCCTGGGCCTAACTCTAACCCTTTGCCTAACCCTAATCCTTTGCCAAAAAGTAACCTTTTATCTAACTTTAACCTGAACCCTATGCCTAACCTTCTCCCTATGTCTAACTCTAACCTGAACCCTATGCCTAACCCTAACCTTAACCATTTACCTAAACAAAGCCATATGCCTAACCCTAACCCTTTGCCTAACCCTAACCCTTTGCTGAACCCTAACCCTAATCCTTTGCCTAAATGTAAGCTTTTGTCTAACTTTAACCTGAACCCTATGCCTTCCATAACCCTATGTAAACCCTAAAATGAACCCTTTGCCTAACCCTAAACCTAACCCTAACCCTTTGCCTGACCCTAACCCTATGCCTAACCCTAAGCCTATGCGTAACCCTAAACATATACTCAACCCTAACCCTATGCCTCACCCTAACCCTATGCCTAAACCTATGCCTAACCCTAACCTTAGCCCTTGGCCTGACCATAACCCTTTGCCTAAACTTAATCATATGCCTAACCCTGTTTAACCCTAACCCTATGCCTAACCCTT
This sequence comes from Discoglossus pictus, assembly GCA_027410445.1. Classification (NCBI taxonomy): domain Eukaryota; kingdom Metazoa; phylum Chordata; class Amphibia; order Anura; family Alytidae; genus Discoglossus; species Discoglossus pictus. Next base: position 52,141,145 of record CM050169.1, on the reverse strand, counting down.
TGCCTAACCCTAACCCTTTTCTTATCCATAATTCTATGCCTAACCATAACCCTATGGCTAAATCTAACTCTAACCCTATGCCACACACTAATCCTATGCCTAACCCTAACCCTATTCATAACACTAAACATATGCCTAAACCTAACCCTAACTCTATGCCTAACCCTAAACATATTTCTAACACTAGACTTATGCTTAACTCTAACCCTAACCCCATGCCTAACTCTAATCTTATTCCTAACACTAACCCTATTCCTAACAGTAGATCTATGGCTAACCCTAAACCTATTGCTAACAAAAACTCTATGCCTAACCCTCACCCTAACTCTATTCCTAACACTAACCCTATACCTAACCCAAACCCCAAACCTAACCCTATAACCAACCCTAAACGTATGCCTAACCCTAAACCTTTGCATAACCTTTGGCCTAACCCTAACCTTAACCCTTTGCCTAACCATAACTCTTAACTTAACCATATGCCTAACACTAACACTTTGCCTAACCCTAACCCTATGACTAACCATAACCTTCATGCTTTGCCTAACCTTAACCTTTTGTCTAACCCTAACCTGAACCCTATGCCTAACCCTAACCTTATTCCTAACTCTAACCCTTTGCCTAACCCTAACCCTATATCTAATCCTAACTTGGACCCTATGCCAAACCCTATGCCTAACCATAACCTTATTCCCAACACTAACCCTATGTCTAACCCTAACCCTATTCCCAGCAGTAACTTTATGCCTAACCCTATTCCTAACAATAACACTATGCCTAACCTTAACCCATAACCCTATTTCTAACAGTAACTATATGCCTAACCCTAACCCGATATCCAACCCTAACCCTTTCCCTAACCCTAACCCTTTGCCTAACCCTAACCTTAACCCTAACCCTATGCTTAACCCTAACCCTATGCCTAACCCTAACCCTTTGCCTAACTGTAACCCTTTGCCTAACCATAACCTATGCTTAACCCTAACCTTATGCTTAAACCTAACACGTTGCCTAACCCTAACCCTATGCATAAACCTATCCCTAAGCATATACTTAACTCTAACCCTATACCCAACCCTAACCTTATTCCTAACCCTAACCCTTTGCCTAACCCTTTGCCTAACTCTAACCACAACCCTTTGCCTAACCATAAACATTTGCCTTAACTTAACCATATGCCTAACCCTAACCCTTTGCTTAACCCTAACCCTAATCCTAACCTAACCTTAATCCTAACCCTTTTCCTAACCTTAACCTTAACCATTTGCCTTAACTTAACAATATGCCTAACCCTAACACTTTACCTAACCATGTGCCCTGTGCCTAACACTAACCCTTTGCCTAACCCTAATCCTTTGCCTAAACTTAACCTTTTGTCTAACTAAAACCTGAACCCTATGCCTAACGCTAACCCTATGTCTAACCCTAGCCTGAACCCTATGCCTAACCCTAAACCTAACCCTAAGCCTTTGCCTGACCCAAACCCTATGCCTAACCCTAACCCTATGCCTAACCATGACCCTTTGCCTAACCTTAACCCTAACTCATCCTTTGCCTAACCCTAATCCTAACCATTTGCCTAACCCTAACCCTATGCTTACCTCTACCCCTAAACCTATGCCTAACCATAAACTTTGCCTAACCCTAACGTTAACCCTTTGCCCAACCCTAAGCCTATTCCAACCCTAAATATATACCCGACCCTAAACCAATCCCTTACCCTAACCCTATGCTTAACCCTAACCTTAGCCCTTTGCCTAACCATGACCCTTTGCCTAACCTTAACCCTAACTCTAATCCTTTGCCTAACCCTAAGCCTAACCATTTACCTAAACCTAACCCTATGCCTACCACTAGCCCTGAAGCTATGCCTAAACTTAAACCTTTGCCTGACCCTAACCCTAAGCATTAATCTATCCCTAAGCCTATGCGTAACCCTAAACATATACTCAACCCGAACCCTATGCCTTACCCTAACCCTATGCCTAAACCTATGCCTAACCCTAACCTTAGCCCTTTGCCTAACCATAACCCTTTGCCTAAGCTTAACCATATGCCTAACCCTATGTTTAACCCTAACCCTAACCCTATGACTAACCCTTTGCCTAACCCTAACCCTTTTACTATCCCTAACCCTATGACTAACCAAGACCCTATGACTAAATCTAACTCTAACCCTATGCCTAACCCGAACCCTATACCTAACCTTAACCTAATTCCTAACACTAACCCTATTCCCAATAGTAACTCTATGCCTAAACCTATTCCTACCAGTAATTCTATGCCTAACCCTAACCCTAAACTTATGCCTAATCCTAACCCTTTGTCTAACACTTTGCTTAACCCTAACCTTAACCCTTTGCCTAACCATAACTCTTAACGTAACCATATGCCTAACCCTTTGCCTAAGCCTATGCCTAACCCTAACCTTAACGCTTTGCCTAACCTTAACCTTTGGTCTAACCCTAACCTGAACCCTATGCCTAACCCTAACTTTATTCCGAACCCTAACCCTTTGCCTAACCCTTGGCCTAAACCTAACCTTAACCCTTTGCCTAACCATAACTCTTAACTTAAGCATATACCTAACTCTTTTCATAACCCTAACCCCATGCCTAGCCCTAACCTTAACGCTTTGCTAACCTTAACCTTTTTTCTAATCCGAACCCTATGCCTAACCCTAACCCTATGCCTAACCCTAACCTTATTCCTAACACTAACCCTATGTCTAACCCCAACCCTATTCCCAACAGTAACTCTTTCCCTAACCCTAGCCTTATGCCTAGCCCTAACCCTTTGCCTAACCCTTTGCTAAATCCTAACCATAACCCTTTGCCTAACCATAACCATTTGCCTTAACTTAATCATATGCCTAACCCTAACCATTTGCCTAACCCTAACCATTTGCCTAACCCTATGCCTAACCCTAACCCTTTGCCTAACCCTAACTTTAACCCTAACCCTTTGCCTAACCCTAACCCTATGCCTAAACCTAACCCTTTGACTAACCATAAAACTAACCCTATACCCAACCATATGCCTAACCCTAACCCTATGCATAAACCTATCCCTAAGCATATACTTAACACAAACCCTATACCCAACCCTAACCTTATTCTTAACCCTAACCCTTTGCCTAACCCTTTGCCTTACTCTAACCACAACCCTTTGCCTAACCATAAACATTTGCCTTAACTTAACCATATGCCTAACCCTAACCCTTTGCTTAACCCTAACCCTAATCCTAACCTAACCTTAATCCTAACCCTTTTCCTAACCTTAACCTTAACCATTTGCCTTAACTTAACCATATGCCTAACCCTAACACTTTACCTAACCCTGTGCCTAACACTAACCCTTTGCCTAACCCTAATCCTTTTCCTAAACTTAACCTTTTGTCCAACTAAAACCTGAACCCTATGCCTAACCCTAACCCTATGTCTAACCCTAGCCTGAACCCTATGCCTAACCCTAAACCTAACCCTAACCCTTTGCCTGACCCAAACCCTATGCCTAACCCTAACCCTATGCCTAACCATGATCCTTTGCCTAACCTTAACCCTAACTCATCCTTTGCCTAACCCTCAACCTAACCATTTGCCTAACCCTAACCCTATGCTTACCTCTACCCCTAAACCTATGCCTAACCATAAACCTTTGCCTAACCCTAAGCCTAAACCAAACCCTAAACATATACCCAACCCTAACATTATCCCTTACCCTAACTCTATGCCTAACCCTAACCTTAGACTTTTGCCTAACCATAACCCTATGCCTAAATCTAACTTTAACCCTAACCCTATGCCTAACCATAACCCTATGCCTAAATCTAACTTTAACCCTAACCCTATGCCTAACCCTAACCCTATGCCTAACCATAACCCTATGCCTAAATCTAACTCTAAACCTAACCCTATGCCTAACCCTAACCCTATGTCTGGCCCTAACCCTTTGCCTAAAACTAACCCTTTCCTATCCCTAACCCTATGCCTAACCATAACCCTATGTCTAAATCTAACTCTAAATCTAACCCTTTGCCTAACCCTAAACTTATGCCTAACACTAACTCTTTGCATAACCCTTGGCCTAACCCTAACCTTAACCCTTTGCCTAACCATAACTCTTAACTTACCCATATGCCTAACCCTTTGCCTAACCCTAACCCTATGTCTAATCCTAACCCGAACCCTATGCCTAACCTTAACCTTATTCCTAACACTAACCCCCCAACAGTAACTCTATGCCTAAACCTATTCCTACCAGTAATTCTATGCCTAACCCTAACCCTAACCCTATGCCTAACCCTTTGTCTAACACTTTGCTTAACCCTAACCATAACCCTTTGCCTAACCACAACCATTTGCCTTAACTTAATCATATGCCTAACCCTAACCATTTGCCTAACCCTATGCCTAACCCTTTGACTAACCCTTTTTCCTAACCCTAGCCATAATCCTTTGCCTAACCATAACCATAACTCTTAACTTAACCATATGCCTAACCCTTTGCCTAACCCTATGCCTAACCCTAACCTTAATGCTTTGCCTAACCTTAACCTTTGGTCTAACCCTAACCTGAACCCTTATGCCTAACCCTAACTTTATTCCTAACCCTAACCCTTTGCCTAACCCTTGGCCTAAACCTAACCTTAACCATTTGCCTAACCATAACTCTTAACTTAACCATATACCTAACTCTTTGCATAACCCTAACCCCATGCCTAGCCCTAACCTTAACGCTTTGCTAACCTTAACCTTTTTTCTAATCCGAACCCTATGCCTAACCCTAACCCTATGCCTAACCCTAACCTTATTCCTAACACTAACCCTATGTCTAACCCTAACCCTATTCCCAACAGTAACTCTTTCCCTAACCCTAACCCTAGCCTTATGCCTAGCCCTAACCCTTTGCCTAACCCTTTGCTAAATCCTAACCATAACCCTTTGCCTAACCATAACCATTTGCCTTAACTTAATCATATGCCTAACCCTAACCGTTTGCCTAACCCTTATGCCTAACCCTAACCCTTTGCCTAACCCTAACTTTAACCCTAACCCTTTGCCTAACCCTAACCCTATGCCTAAACCTAGCCCTTTGACTAACCATAAAACTAACCCTATACCCAACCATATGCGTAACCCTAACCTTATGCCTAAACCTAAAATGTTGCATAACCCTAACCCTATGCATAAACCTATCCCTAAGCCTATGCTTAACACAAACCCTATACCCAACCCTAACCTTTTTCCTAAGCCTAACCCTTTGACTAACCCTTTGCCTAACCCTAATCATAACTCTTCGCCTAACTATAACCATTTGCCTTAACTTAACCATATACCTAACCCTAACCCTTTGCCTAACCCTATGCCTAACCTTAACCCTATCCCTATACTTAACCCTAACCCTATGCCTAAACCTAACCTTAACCATTTGCCTTAACTTAACCATATACCTAACCCTAAACCTTTGCCTAACCATATGCCTAACCCTATGTCTAACCCTAACATGAACCATATGCCTAACCGTAACCCTTTGCCTGACCCAAACCCTATGCTTAACCCTAACCCTATGCCTAACCATGACCCTTTGCCTAACCCTAACCCTAACTCTCATCCTTTGCCTAACCCTAAGCCTAAGCATTTGCCTAACCCTACCCCTATGCCTAACCTTAACCCTTTGTCTAACCCTAAGCATAAACCTATCCCTAAGCCTATGCGTAACCTTAAAATATACCCAACCCTAAGCTTTACCTGAACCCTATGCCTAACCCTAGCCTTAGCCTTTTGCCTAACCATAACCCTTTGCCTAAACATAACCATATGCCTAATCATAACCCTATGCCTAAATCTCACACTAACCCTAACCCTTTTCCTAGCCCTAACCCCATGCCTGACCCTAACCATTTTCCTGACCCAAGCCCTATGCCTAACCCTACGCCTAACCATAACCCTTGCCTAACCCTAACTCTAATCCTTTGCCTAACCCTAAGCCTAACCATTTGCCTAACCCAAACCCTAAGCCTACCCCTAAACCCATGCCTAATTCTAACCCTATGTGTAACTGTAACCGTATGCCTAACCCTAACCTTAACCCTGTGGCTAACCTTAACCCTTTGCCTAACCCTAATCATATGCATAAAGCTATCCATAAGTCTATGCTTAACCCTAAACATATACCCAACTCTAACCCTATGCTTAAACCTAACCCTTTGTCTAACCCTATGCCTAACCCTAACCATAACCTATGCCTAACCCTAACCTTATGCCTAAACCTAACACATTGCCTAACCCTAACCCTATGCATAAACCTATCCCTAAGCCTATGTTTAACACTAACCCTATACCCAACCCTAACCTTATGCCTAACCCTAACCTTATGCCTAACCCTATGCCTAACCCTAACCTTAACCCTTTGCCTTAACTTAACCATATGCCTAACCCTAACCTTTTGCCTAACCCTGTAACTAACCCTAACCCTTTGCCTAACCCTAACCCTTTGCCTAAACTTAATCTTTTGTCTAACTCTAGCCTGAACCCTATGCCTAACCCTAACCCTATGTCTAACCCTAACCTGAACCCTATGCCTAACCCTAAACCTAACCCTAACCCTTTGCCTGACTCAAACTCTATTCTTAACCCTATGCCTATCCATGACCCTTTGCCTAACCCTAACTCTCATCCTTTGCCTAACCCTAAGCCTAAGCATTTGCCTAACCCTAACCCTATGCCTAACCTTAAGCCTTTGCCTAACCCTAACCCTAAGCATAAACCTATCCCTAAGCCAATGCGTAACTTTAAACATATACCCAACCCTAACACTATGCCTTACCCTAACCCTATGCCTAAACCTTACACTTTGCCTAACTCTATACCTAATCCCAACCCTATTCATAACTCTAACCCTTTGCCTAACCTTAACCCTAAGCCTAACCCTTACTCTTTGCTTCACCCCCACCCTATGCCTAACCCTAAGCCAATGCATATATCTAATCCTTTGCCTAACCCTAACCCTTTGCCTAACCCTATTCCCAACCCTAATCTTAACCCTTACCCTATCCCTATGCCTAACCTTATGCCTAACATTAACCCTTTGCCTAACCTTAAACCTTTTGCCTAACCCTAACTCTAATCCTTTGCCTAACCCTATGCCTACCCCTAAACCCATGCCTAACCCTAACCCTATGTGTAACTGTAACCCTGCATAAAGCTATCCATAAGTCTATGTTTAACCCTAAACATATACCCAACTCTAACCCTTTGCCTAACCCTCACCCTTTGCCTAACCCTATGCCTAACCCTAACCTTAAGCCTTTGCCTAACCTTAACCCTTTGCCTAAATTTAACGATAAGCCTACCCCTAACCCTTTGCCTAACCCTATGCCTAGCCCTAACCCTATGCCTAATCCTAAACCTTTGCATATCTGTAACCCTTTGGCTAACCCTAACCTTATGCCTAGCCCTATGCCTAACCCTAACCCTTTGACTAACATTAACCCTATGCCTAACCCTAACCCCTAACCCTATGCCTAATCCGTTGCCTAACCCTATGCCTAACCCTATACCTATCCCTAATTCTATGCCTAACCATCAATCTTTGCCTAACCCTATGTCTAACCCTAAACTTTTTCCTAACCTTAAACCTTTGCCTAACCCTATGCCTAACCCTAACCCTATGCCTAACCCTAATATTTTTCCTAACCCTAACCCTTTGCCTAACCCTCACCCCATGCCTAACCCTAACCCTATGCCTAACCCCTAAACCTAACCCTATCCCCTCTCTATTGCAAAACCGTAACCCCTCTCCCCTATTTTAAACTGCATGCGTAGTACTGCATTGTGAGCGGTAGATGGCGCTGCACAGCATGTGCTCGCATCGGTGGCAGGGTCACGCAGTCTCGGCTCACTTTTAAAAGGAAAGGACTGATATTTCCATTAGTCCTATTGAAATCACTGGTAGTTCCAACATTGTGTAGGAATGGTGGAGTGGGCATTCTCTCTGTAGTCATTTGTCTGTAAACTAATGAGATGTCCATTAGTCCTGTTGAGATCACTGGTAGTTAATATAGTGTGTAGGGGTGGTGGAGTGTGTATTCTCTCATTAATCCTTAGTCTGTAAACTGAGATTTCCATTAGTCCTATTGAGATTACTGGTCGTTACTGCAGTGTGTAGAGGTGGTGGAGTGAGCATTCTCTCTCTGGTACTTAGTGTCTCTCTCTCTCTCTCTCTCTCTCTCTCTCTCTCACTAGTCCTTAGTCTTTAAACTTACAAGATTTCCATTAGCCCTAATGAAATCACTGGAAGGGTGGAACAACTGATACCCCCTACAGTCCTTAGTCTGTAACTTTTAAATATTGCATTTCAAAGATTTAAAAACTCAAATAACCCTCAATAACCTGTTACTTTAAGTGCTGCCCCCCATTCTTCCATGTTCTTGCACTGTTTAGATGATCGGACCCTGGCAGGAAATGACCATAGCTCCAAACAATGGCCTGCTTTAGTCGCACTGCGCCAGCGGCAGTAAAGGGGGTGCTATTTCCTACAGAAGGGGGGCAGTGGCTTGGGACCCTGGGGGATGTGTCTGTCATTGGCTATTCTTTTCTAGTGATGAGTCTAATGGTATGCCGACCCCACCTCCTTGCAGTCTATTTTAGTCTTTTCCTTTTATTGTTCGGGGGTCTCTCTTCAGCCAACCCCCCTAGATTTTAACTTCATCAAACCCATGTGCCCTACCCATTCTCATATCTAACCATGAATAACTACTGGCCTTATGCTTCTCCATGCCATGCTTATATCCCTTTAATTGCTCCTACCACCCCCACTGGGAATCTGCTCTGTATTTATATGCAGCCTGTAATTTGTCACTATTGCAATCAATTTTGCTTTAATGGCAGCAGACATTTTGCTTTTGTCCCTAACTGGATTAGAACCATACATTCAGACAATATTTCAATTCAGTTCTGTTGAAAGACTGCTAGGTTTATTTGCCACTTGACAATATAAAAAAAAGAGTGGGATAACCCTCCTCCTCAAGCTACAAGCAGACCATGAAAAGAGCAGTTTTGGCTAAATATATGATTTTCTCTAAAAATGCTCCCATGCTCACGGCTTACACTTGCGCTACTTTTGTTACTTTGTTACTTTGTTACTAAAGGCCCAGACTGTGCCCAGAGAAGTATAGGGAGAGGTTGAATGAACGCCCAGGGCAGGTGGTAGGAATGGGGTGTAAAAATCAGATTGGTAATGGAGGGCTCAGGAATGTGCCGCCCTGGATCAGCTGTTACACAATGCACTGTGAGAACAACATATAGTAAGACTGAGTATCTCTATATATACAGTGACACTGAGTATCTCTATATATACAGTGAGACTCTATATGTTGAGATGCATGATCAGTCATATTTTCAAAATAAATGCCAACATTTCACAATTTCTGCCAGGGTATGCAAACTTTTGAGCACAACTGTATCTATACAGTGAGATTGAGTATCTCTATACAGTGAGACTGAGTATCTCTATACAGTGACACTGCGTATCTCTATATGGTGAGACCAGACGCAGGTGTACCGCCGATGCAGCCGGCGCATCCTTGGAGGGGCCCAGTGCTGTTCCTAGCCCAACCTGCCATGGCCCCTGCGGCCCTCCCATGCCTCTAAGTTCTGACCTGATGCCTGAATGTGTCTGTAAGTGCACAAGTGCATCCTGTGTCTGTAAGAGCCAATCTGCAGCCTGACTGTATCTTTAAGAGCCGATCTGCAACCTGGCTGTACCTGTAAAAGCCCAAGTGCAGCCAGATCTGCAGCCTGACTGTGTCTGTAAGAGCCGATCGGCAGCCTGACTGTGCCTGTGATAGCCGATCTGTAGCCTGACTGTGTCTGTAAGAGCCCAAGTGCAACCTGTGCCTGTAAGAGCCAATCTGCAGCCTGACTGTATCTTTAAGAGCCATTCTGCAACCTGACTGTACCTGTAAAAGTCCAAGTGCAGCCTGATCTGCAGCCTGACTGTGTCTGTAAGAGCCAATCTGCAGCCTGACTGTGCCTGTGATAGCCCAAGTGCAACCTGTGCCTGTAAGAGCCAATCTGCAGCCTGACTGTGCCTGTAAGAGCTCAAGTGCATCATGTGCCTGTAAGAGCCAATCTGCAGCTTGACTGTACCTGTAAGAGCCCAAGTGCATCCTGTATCTGTAAGAGTCCAAGTGCATCCTATGTTTGTAGGGTGCCAATCTGCAGCTTGAATGGACCTATAAGTGCCGATCTGCAGCCTGACTGTGCCTGTACGTGCCCAAGTGCATCTTGTGCCTGTAAGAGCCTATGTGCAGCCTGTGCCTGTAAGTGCCAATGAGCATCCTATCTGTGCCTGTAAGAGCCAACGTGCAGCCTGTGCCTGTAAGTGCCATTGTGCAGCCTGTGCCTGTAAGAGTCAATGTACAGCCTGTGATCACAAGAACCAAAGTGTAGCTTGTGCTTAAGTTCCAAGCAATAGCCTCTCTCCTCCTTCTCCTCTACATTGCCCCCTTCCCATTGGTCCCTCAAGTCCTCTCAGTTCAATTAAAGGGAAGTTAAATTCTCTGTTATTTGATGTAAATTTTGTTTTTATTTATGTCTGTTTAGTTTGAAGGTTTTGTATCAAAAAACAAAACTATCAGTTCAGACTAATATAGGTAACTTCTGGGGTCCGGAACAGATTATTTCAATTTACATTGATCCCCATGGGACATGCTTGGTTGGGACTAAGGATGAGAACCAAGGATTAAGGATGAGAACCAAGGTACCACTGTGTGTGTGTGTGTGTGTATGTACTGTGTGAGTTGATTTTGGAGGGGGCCGGGAAGAGCAAAAAATGTTTTAATTGCACCCGCCCCTCTGGGATATTTTTTCTATACAGTGAGACTGGGCATCTTTATATATGGAGACTGAGTATCTCTATACGGTGACAGCAGAGGGGGAGCTCCCCCTCTCTCTTTATCTCCCTTTCCTTCTCCCTTTCTTTCCCTCTTCTTCCTCTCTCTTCCCCCTCTCTCTTTAACTCCCTTTCCTTCTTCCTTTCTTTCCCTCTTCCTCCTCTCTCTTTCTCCTCTCTCTTTCTTTCTTCCTTTATTTCACTCTTCCTCCTCTCTCCCTCACTCTCCTTTCCTCCTCTCTCTCTCTTTCTTTCTCTCTCCCCTTCCCTCTCTCTCCTTTCCCCTCCCTTGTTCCCTCTCTCCGTGTCTTTCTCTCCCTCCCTTCTTTCTTTCTTTCTCTCTCTTTCCCCCAGTCCCTCAGTCTTATCTTCTTTCCCAAGCAGGAATTCTTGTACTGGGGGAAAGTTCTGACCCCCCTCAGCCCCCACTGTCTGGGTCTGTTTTTAGTAATATTTACATTACATTAACCCCGTCAGTGCTGTCTGTGTATCTATATACATTATATGCACATATGTAAGTACTTACATTGTGCTGCATGTAATTAGCCTCTCATTAGCCAGGTAATGAGATAGATACCCGCTCTCATAAATCATAGGGCAGGTACAAAGCAATGGGCTCATCTATTATCCCTTTATATCTACCTCAGGCTTAATTTACCACTGCAGTTTAGGAAAAGTCTCACCTGTTTGGGAAGCATGAACACACTAACTGCATTAGCAGCTCTAACAGTTTTAGAGAAACTCTACTGCCCTAAGAAGAAGAGCTCATTGACTCCTGGTCTAGTTGATCTAATAGGCTCATACTGACATCAAAGGGAAACGGGGTTGGTGGAGAGTCAGATAGATTTTTTTTTAGTAACTATCTGATTAGATGAAGGGAAGCTACTTTAACACAGCAAGTCTCCAGACAATTAGGTGTATGTGTTGCTAAGTTGTTGTGCCTGAAAAGATAGATAGACAGATAGATAGATAGACAGACAGACAGACAGACAGACAGACAGACAGACAGATAGATAGATAGATAGATAGATAGATAGATAGATAGATAGATAGATAGATAGATAGATAGATACGCACCAGACGCGCACAGAGAGGACAGGACTGTGGGTACATGGAGAAATCTGGGGGATGCCACGAGAAAGAGATAAGACTGAGCATGCTCAGACCCCAAGGAATAACTAGGCTAATCAGATGAATTAGGTCTGAGCATGCCCAATTTATTTATTTTCTCATTTATTTTACATTGCAGACAAGTTCAGAGATATATGGGATTATTCCACAATGATCACCCATAAACTAGAGATGTCAGTATGGGGTGGATCAGAAAGATAAACACAACACACTTCAATATAGGTTTCTATATTGCTCCCATGCTCACGGCTTACACTTGCGCTACTTTTAGATGAGTGTGATAGAGAGATAGATAGATAGATAGATAGATAGATAGATGGATAGATAAATAGATAGATAGATAGATAGATAGATAGATAGATGGATGGATGGATAGATAGATACGTAGATAGAAAGATAGATAGATACGTAGATAGATAGATGTTCTTTTCATGTAATGTGTGCTAACTTTCAAGACCAATTATCTAACACTTCCACTCACAATACCTAATAATAACCCTTGTAATGCCATCTCTAGGTGTTCTTGTGCAATATTTGGGGCCTTTGCTGTGTCCCTTTATCTCAGGCACTCTTCTAGATGCCTTCTCAGTTCTGCTCAGTTTGACTCTCAGTGCTTGTTATCTCCAAGACAAACAATTCCTGAGTACATGAAATATCATATTTTGTGGAAGAGGTCAGCCCCCCCCTGGCCCCCCTCCCGTGGGAGGCAGACAGAATCTCCGCCTGGGAATGGAGGGAGCGAAGGGTTTGTGTGACATGGGAAAACTGCAGAGATTTGGGGGACGCTGCCAAGTTCATGCTTAATATCTTAAAGCACCACTGAAGGGTCGTATTTATAGTATCCTCTTATGAAGAGCTCGAGCTGATAATGTGCACAATGTTAGTATGAAGTATTTAACAATAAATAAATACAGACTTTAACTACTGTATTCAATGTTGCTTTAATAGCACCAGACATTTTTTTCTTTTTTTCCTAACAGGATTAAACAACTGGGATAGATGTGGATTCAGATAATAACTTCGGTTAGTTATGCTGAAAGGTTGCAACTTTATTTTTGGTTATAAGAATGAAGGGAGAGTACAGACAGTAGAGTATGGGCCAGTGGGACAGAAGGGGCAATAGTGGATGGTGAAGGTTTGGAAGTGGAGGTGGGCCAGGACTTAAGGAAAATAGCACAATAAGACTGGAGAATGTGAGATGCTTAGATAGTGGGAAGTGGAGACTGTGGATGGTGGGACATGGAAATTGTTGAGCGTGGGGCATACTGGAGAATAAAAAAAGTGGAGATGGTCAAGAGTTGGGCTTGATGGAGGGTAGGAAGTGGATATTGTGAAGGATGAAATGGGAAGATGGTCATGGGTAAGTCACTGAGATGGATTGCATATGGTGGTGGACAGAACATGGTGAAGGGACGTAGAGATAGAGGAGTTTGGGGAATGGGGTTCATGTAGATATAGGAGGCTAAGGCATGGAGACAGTAGAGAGTGTGATGTTGAAACAGTGTGGAAATTGGGAGTGAAAAATAAATCATGGTAAAGGACAAGACATGGGGATGGAAGGTGGCCTTTGGAGATGCTTACGATATTGGGAAAAGTGGATGTTGGAACATGAAGACTGTGGATGGTGGGATGTTGTGAAAGGCCTAATGTGGATATGGTTGAGATTAGGAGATGGCCAAGCTTGGGTCATAGAGATAGTAGAGATTGTAATGTCATGGAAGGTGGCCCACGGTGGAAACTAGGATGTTGAGATGGTGGATATTGTGAATGGAACCAAGTAAAATGGTAGGTGAGGTCTCAGGATTGTAGAGGTCGTCACATGGAAATGGTTGAGGTTTAGTTGTCTAGATGGTAGGATGTGGATGAAGAGTGAGTTAAGGGGATGGTCAAGAGGTGGTCATAGGGATAGTCAGTGGTCCTAGTGGAGGACAGAACATGGTTTAATTTGGAAAGCAGAGATGGTGAAGTGTGCCATGTAGAGATGGTGGAAGAGGTTGAGTGTTGGAGATGGAGTGAGTGGTACATAGAGATGAAAGAAGTTGGGTTGTGGAGAAATGAAAAGTAGAATGGTAAGTTAAGACTGGAAAAGAGAGATGGCAGTGGGTGGTTTGAGGACATGGCAGAGAGTGGGAGATGGAGATTATGGAGTGTAAGGTCTGACAATTGTGTCGGGTAAGATGTGAAATGTGATTTGGAGATAGCTGGTGATAAGATGGTGAAAGTGGTTAGGAGGACGTGGCTACACACACATGGGGAGGGGACGCAGTGCCCACAGAACAATGGAACCAGTGAAAATGTCTCAAGGATTCCGTTCCTAAAATAGAGGGCCGCTGTTTATTTTCCTGCTCTTCCTCTGGAGTCGCTCTCAGGTCCCTCTGGGCCCCAGCACTCACTCAACTTATTTCCAGTCACAACTCTTGGAAATAAAACCTAAAATGTTTTACTTTTATTATTCAGCTATTTGCTCCTGATCATCTTACCAGCTGTAAGACCTCTGACCGAGGAAACCCCAGCCTCACAATAATGAGCATTTCACCCCTTATCCACCCAAAGCATGGCTCTAGTAATGAGCTATGCCTACCACCTCTGCTGTGTGGAGTTTCCATATATCTCTCTTATCTTCTCCCTGCCTCACTTTTCTTCTCTCTCTCATTCTTTCTCTCTCTCTCCTCTCTGTCTCTTTCTTCCCATCTCATTTCTTCTCTGTCTCTCTTTACTGCCATACCTCTCCTTCATTGTGTTTATCTGATTAACTCTTTCATCTATTCTCTTTTTCCTTCTCTCTTTTCTCCTCTCTCTTTCCTACTATATTATTCTCCTTCTCTTTCATTCTCCCTCTTTCTTGTTCTCTCTTTCCTTTCTCTCTGTTCTCCTATGTCATTTATCCTCCCTGTCATTCTGGCCATCTCTATCCTCACCTGTCTTTCTCCCTGTCTCTTTTCTTTCTCTCTTTTCCTCTTGCATGTTTCTCACTCCTCACTGCTTTCACCCCCCCCCCCCCTCAGTCCACCCATTCATCCAGCTGTCTCTTTCTCTGCTCTCTCTTTTGCCCTGATCTCTCTCTCTCTCTCTTCCATTGCTCTCTCGCCCTGCTCTCACTTCCCTACCCTCTTTAATTTCTTCTGCTATCTCTCTCTTCTCTATCTCTCTCTCTCTGTATCTCCTACCCCTCTGCTCTTTCTCTCTCTCTGTATCTCCCGCCCTTCTCTTGTCTCTCTCTCCCTCCCTCTCTCTCTCTCTTGCCCTGTTCTCTTTTTCTCTCTCTCTCGTCTTGCTCTCACTTCCCTACCCTCTTTCTTTTCTTCTGCTCTCTCTCTCTTCTCCATCTCTCTCTCTCTCTGTATCTCCCATCCCTCTCTTGTCTCTCTCTCCTTCCTCTTTCTCTCTCTCTCTCTCTCTCTCTCTCTCTCTCTCTCGCCCTGCTCTCACTTTCCTACCCTCTTTCTCTTCTCCTTCTCTCTCTCTCACTGCTCTTTCTCTCTCTTTCTGTATCTCTCACCCCCTCTTGCCTCTCTCTCCTTCCTCTCTGTCTCTCTCTTCCACTGCTCTCTCTTCCCCAGTTTCTCTGTGACTCCCTCCCTCTCTTACCTCTCTCCTTCTTCACCTTCTCTCTTTCTCTTCCCCTTCTCCCATCACTCTATCTCCTTCATCCCTCTTTTGTCTCTCTCCTCTCTTCTTCTGCTCTCCCTCTCCCTCTCCCGTTTTTTATCTCTCTCTCTCTCTTTCTCTTTCCGGTCTCTCTCCCCCACTCTGTCTCTCTCCCACTCCCTTCCTCTGTCTCTCTCCCACTCTCTCCTTCTCTCTCTCCTCTCTCTCCCTTCCCCTGCTCTCTCTCTCCTTCACACGCTCTCTCTCCTGTCTCTCCTTCCCTCTGTCCTCTCTCTATCTCTCTTCCCCTGCTCTCTCCTTCCTTCTCTCTCTCTCTCTTTCTGTCTCTCTCGCCTCTCTCTTCCCCTGCTCTCTCTCCTTCCTTCCCTCCCTCTCTCCTCTCTCTCTTCTGTCTCTCTCGCCTCTCTCTTCCCCTGCTCTATCTCCTTCCCTTCCTCTCTTCTCTCTCTCCCTCTCTCACCTCTCTCTTCCCCTACTCTCTCTCTCCTTCCCTCCCTCCCTTGTCTCTCTCCTTCCCTCCTCTTGTCTCGCTCCCTCCCTTGTCTCTCTCCTTCCCTCCTTCTCTTTTCTCTCTCCTTCCCTTGTCTCTCTCCTTTCTTTTCACTCTTCCCCTGCTATCGCCACTCTCTTTCTTTTTTCTTTCTTTCTTTCTTTCTTTCTTTCTTTCTTTCTTTCTTTCTCTCTCTCTCTCTCTCTCTCTCCGGTCTCTCTCCCTCCGTCTCTCTCTCCTTCCCTCTCTCCCTCCTCTCATTTTCTCTATCTCTCTCTCACTCCCTCCCTCTCTCCTCTCTTTCCCTGTTCTCCCTCCTCTATCCCCCCCCCCCCCCCCCCCAGCTCTCTCCCTCCCCCTAGTCCCAGCCCTCTTTCCCTACCAGCTCCAGACACACATTGCTGGACCCTCAGTCTCCAGACTGCCCGGCACCCACACTGACCTCCTGCACCCAGCAATAGAGGGGGCTGACTGACCACCAGGAGGGGCCACAACCCCCCCTAAAAAGAGGGGTACACTGGAGGAAAAACACAGAACAGAGGTAAACCCAAACTAACACCCCAAGACCTCCTGCACTGACTAACTCACATAAAGGGAGACACCCAAGAGCTTAAATCAAAAGGTTTAAATAAGTGTCAAGTGACGTATATATAGTGACTATATACTATATATATATATATATATATATGTATGTGTGTCTGTATATATATATAGTGCAACGTCAACCTTTACAGATGTCCTTATGTTGGATTTGATGTATACTCACTGACCTTGTTTATAGATTTCTTGTTACTTTGTATTTGCTTTGGCATCTGCAATGTTTGCGTTGTGTGAATTTGTGCCCAATTCTTCTTATATAAAGTTTTATTAAAGTGACAGGCGAGATTATTATTATCTTTATTTGTAACGCGCCGACACATTCCGTAGCGCTGAACAAGGGTTAAGTATGGTATAAATAAAAACGATAGGAAATAACAAGAAATTGATGTTATTTCCTACAGTACACCTGCATTAAACTATGCATGTTTTACCTTTCTGATCCACCTACTAAAGATACTCTGTATATCTTGTCAGTTGCAGATCATTAACAATAATGGGGTTCTGAATATATTGGAAGTCATATGTAAAATAAAACACTGGGCATGCTCAGACCCCAGAAAGTGACTTTGCTAATTAAAAAATTTATGAGCATATCTTTTGTTTTACATATCACTTACACAGATGCCAATATGTTCAGAGCCCCAGGGGGTAATCGCCAATTATTGATTAGAGATACAGAGAGTCTTTAATGGGTGGATCTGAAAGGCTGATTAATAAAAAATGACTAATGTCGGTATTATTTTACTGGTGGGAAATCCTTGGGCCTCATTCAATTGCGATTTGGCCAATTGAATAAGGCCCTAAATAAGCACATAGCATATTTTTTTAAAGAAGTTTTTAGTTAGTGAAAACCTTGCTTTTGGATAGATGCTTACTAACTAAAAACTTCTTTAAAAAAAATATGTTATGTGCTTATTTAGAGCCTTATTCAATTGGCCAAATCGCAATTGAATGAGGGCCCATGTGTTTAATGACATTCAAATGTAACAAAGTATTTGTTACTAGCGACTTGCCCGTCAAACATGATGTGGGCAATCAAATTTTAAGCCATGGCAATGCTGTTTGCCACACAATGTAAAGCTTTTTGTACTCTGGGGACCTTTGGCGCTCATTGCGAGCCGCTCCTCTCGTTTACTTTTGCTCCTCTGAGCACCTTCGGCACTCATCACAAAGACAGATATATATTTATCTATATTTTGTTAACTAATAATGAATTAATTATTTACTTAATAAATTAATATACTTTACCTATTTCTAATTAATATATCCAGCAATCAATAGCCTGAAGAGCTAACAATCTTTTTTTATTTTCCTGCAGCATACAATGTACAGTTTGAGTGTTGGTGCCCTGATGATAAAGTGTTATGAATGTCTGAAGTGTGCATTAGAAATATGCTGCGTGCGCGAGGGCAAACCGTTGGTTTAGTTGTGTAAAGCGCCA
Organism: Discoglossus pictus; assembly: GCA_027410445.1. Taxonomy (NCBI): domain Eukaryota; kingdom Metazoa; phylum Chordata; class Amphibia; order Anura; family Alytidae; genus Discoglossus; species Discoglossus pictus. The sequence continues at coordinate 52,122,978 of CM050169.1, read as the reverse complement.
TTTTGGAATCGTAATGTTATTAGTTGCAAGTTAGTGTTGTAAATTGTTGTCTCACAAGCATTTTCAGTCATGTATAATAGTGTATTTTATAGCTCGTACGTTCCTGTGTGAAAGTGCTACGCCGTTGGCGGTGTTTTGCGCGGTCCAAGGTCATGGAGCCTCATTTAAAAAAAATTTAGCGCCTATTTTTTTTCTCGTTTAGGCGATTTTCAAGTGGCAAAACTCGCCCAATCGAATTAAATTTAAGTTACACCTCACTCCCACATGTCCTGGCTGTTACCCCGTGCTGTGTAATGTTTTTGTTGTATTTTTTTTTTTTTTTTGTATTTTGTGTGTTTTTAGTGTTTTTTGCTTTGCGTGGCGCGGCCATTAACTTAGTATTTTTCCTATCTCGTATTATTTTTTTCTCAGTCCCGAGTCTTGTAATTTTTTATCGTTTTTTTTTTAAGTCCCGCGTTGGTCAACTGTTTGCAGCTTATGGTGATCCCGCGTTTACTAAGTTTTTAGTGGCTAAGTCCCGCGTGTTTCACTGCCTTCACTGCTCGCCTCGCTTTGCGAGCCTTGCAGGCTATGAGCTCCTTCGGCTGTCATCGCCTTTGTTGTGCGAGTTTTAGTGCCTTAACGGCTTGCCTCGCTACGCGCCACAAAAGGCGTGATGATGTCTCGTAGTTTGACAACTATTATATGTGAATGATATATATTTTTAAATTACACCATATTACCAAATACTTATAAATGTTTTAACCCTCTCTCTCTCTCTTTATATATATACTAGTCGTTTACCCGTCATAAATATATATCAATTATCCCCCCCATCCTCCTTCCCCTGTGCCTCTTTCTTCCCTCCCCTGTGTCTCTCTCCCCCATCTCTCCCTCCCCTGTGTCTCTCTCCACTCTCCCTCCCTTGTGTCTCTTCCCCCCTCTACCTTCCCTGTGTCTCCCCCTTCTCCCTCCCCTGTGTCTCTTCCCTCCCTCTCTATCTCCCCTGTGTCTCTTCCCACTGTGTCTCTTTCCCGCCCTCTCCCTCCCTCCCTTGTGTCTCATTCCCCCCTCTCCCTCCCTGTGACTCTTTCTCCCTCTCACTCCCCTGTGTCTCTTTCCCCCTCTCCCTCCCCTGTGTCTCTTTCCCCCTTTCGCCTGTGTCTCTTTCCCCCTCGTCCCTCCCCTGTGTCTCTTTCCCCCTTTCCCCTTTGTCTCTTTCTTCCCTCCTCCCTCCCCTGTGTCTCCCCCCCCCCCCACACACACACCCTGTGTTGTATGCGAGCGCTAGCGCCACCCATGTGCACTACGGGTTGCACGGAAACCCTTACAAATAGTTTGTTAAGTGCGCATGCGCTCCCCTGGAGCGTTACCCACACTCTACAAACTATTATAGTGAGAGAGAGATATGTGTATAAATGTATAAACAATTTAATATCCTATTTACTTTTATGTACTTTATTTTATTAAGAAGTGCTTAAAAACACTGTTTTACTGCCAAAAATGTTATAAATAGTTCCTAACTGGTTCCTACCCCCAACAGCTCATGAAGACAGTATACGCATAAGTATAAGGGTTGCACTGCCTCATATTAACCAATCAGTCGCAACATTCTGCAACATGCTGCTTGAGGGAGGTCACTGACAGGCTAACTGACACTGCACATCAGAGTCTGTGTATTCATCAGCTGCAGAGGGTAGATCCAATAAGTACAAATTGAATGCTTTTAGGCAGGAAAACAGAATTTATAAGCACTTGTTAATAAAATGAAGTAAATAAAAGTATAGACCCAGGCATATAATATACCTAGTAACATCCATCTCTTTACATTAGTGAGTAATGTAACCCCTTAGCTGCTGAAGCGGAATCCCCCTCCTGGACTGTATGAGTCATCGCTGCGCCTGCCCCTCTTATCTCTCCCCCTCTTATCTCTCTCACAGTATAAATAACATTTTAAGTTTGTTTTCTGTTTATTATTAATCTGTCATGTACTTTCCAACCAAGTAGGTCGATTTCCACAGAATAATCTGAATATACATAAAATAGCTCAAAATAAAGGACCCCTGTGTCCCGTTTTTTTTACATTTTTAATTGTTACTTGCAGTTATTCTTTATCGTAGTGTTCCATTTTCCTGATTCTTTCTGCTACTTTCGCAGGAGTATGCTTAAAAACAAATGACTTTTCTTTCAATCTTGTTGATAGCACTGGCAGTTTGTCTAAGCAGAATCCAACATGGCATATAAAAGGTAATTACATTATGTTCCCTGGTGGCCCAGTAGTTAGAATTTGGTGCTTTCACTGCTGTGACCTGGGTCCAATTCCAGCCAGAGAGCTAAGATGTCACACCACCCTTAAGCCATGCAGAATTGGGCCTGGTCAGTACTTGGATGGGAGACCACCTAGTAATACAAGGAACTGTATGCTGTGGCCCACTGGAGAAGGAACTGGCAACCCACTCCACTATTTCTGCCATGAATACCAAGTGGATCAGCCCAGTATGTGCGGTCCACGAGGTCATGGAGAGTCGGGCACGACTTAACAACACAAACACACACTTTATTATACAATTCTAGATACCTATTAAGTAGTTCAACAGCAATATTGTAATATTATTAAGTTACAGTTTTATATTATTACTATTATTATACAGTTCTATGATATTATCAGACAGTTCTACAGTACTCTTATAAAGCTATATAATATTTTTATATAGTTATATTTATATATACTAGCCACTTGCCCGTCAAAAATGTGAAGCCTCGCAATGCTGTTGTTTGCCACACAATGCGAGGCCCCCCCTCTAACTTGCCTTTGTCGCGCATTGTGAGCCTCTCCCCCTCTCTACTTTACGGGCCTCACGATGAGCGCCTTTGGCTCATTGCAGGCGAAAACCCGTAACTTTGTTCTCCCTCCCCTGTGTCTTCCCCCCCCCCCCCCGCTCACCCTTATGTCTCTTTGACCCCACTCCCTCCACTATGTCTCTCCCCCCCACTCCCTCCCCTGTGTCTCTTTCCCCCCTTTCCCCCTTTCCTTCACCTGTGTCTTTCTCCCCTCTCTCCCTCCCCTGTGTCTCTTTCCTCCCTCTCCCCCACTCGCTTCCCTGCGTCTCTTCCCCCCACTCCCTCCCCTGTCTCTTTCCTCCCTCTCCTCCACTCCCTCCCCTGTGTCTCTTCCGCCCCCCCACTCTGTCCCCTGTCTCTTTCCCCCCTTCCCCCCTCTCCCTCACCTGTGTCTTTCTCCCCCCTCTCCCTCCCCTGTGTCTCTTTCCTCCCTCTCCCCCTCTCCCTCCCATGTGTTTTTCTCCCCCCCTCACCCTTCCCTGTGCTCCATTTGCCAATTTCCTCAAGCCCGCAAAGTGTTTCCAAGTTACGGGCTTGAACATTTTTTTTTCAGGAGGAGACAGGGACCCCAAAAGTGAGGTTGCAAGCTAATTTCCTATTCAATTGGCGTCTTTTGGCGTCCTCCCAACGGCTTCCGAGTTACGGGCTTAAAAAAAAATGGCGGACATTTTTTGTTTTCAAGCCCATAACTCAGAAGCCGGTTGGGCCTCTCCTCCCTCTACCTTGAGAGACTCGCGATGAGCACCTTTGGCGCTCATTGTGAGCCTCCCCCCTCTACTTTACTGGCCTCATGATGAGCGCTTTTGGTGCTCATTGCAGACCTTGTCAAACCCGTAACTTTTGGGCCTTCAGTGCTCATTGCGCATGCACAAGCCCGAAATTTTTAACATAGCATGAAGACAAACTCGCAATTTCGATAACTATTTATGTGATTATTGTTGTTGTTGTTATAATAATAATAATAATAATAATAATAATAATAAATGGTTCTACTATAATAGTTGTCAATCTGAGAGTTGTCGTCAAACTTGCGGGGCTCGCAAAGCTAAGCGAGGGACGCAGTTGCGGAGACAGAGGCCTGCGGGACTTCGCTGCATTGATCTCCAAAGGCGTTCATTGCAAGGGTGGAAATGAGCGCCACGGGCGCTCATCACAAGGCCCATGGGACTTAGCTGCAAGGCGCTCATCGCAAGGTTTTGCGGGACTTGCAAAAATTGCGGATCTCGGAAATAGTGCGGGACCTCGCAATATTTATGAATTTAATGGCCAAACAGCGGAAATAGAAAAACAAACAAAAAAACAAACAAATATGCCTCCAATTAACATCCACACACAGCACAGGGGGAGAGACAGGGAAGAGGTGACTGAGGTGGCAAGTTAATTTGAGGCATATTTGGCGTTTTTTTTAAGATTGAAAATCACCTAAGCGAGAAAACAATGGCTGCTTAAAAAAACGAAACACGATGAAAACAAGGCCGAAGGACGTAAAAACGAGCCCTAAGCAGTAAGACTTAGCGCAAGCCAGTAACACTTAACCCAAGTGACGAAGATGCTCAAGCGCGAGGACTCTAAAGTACACAGGGGGAGAGGCTTGCGATGAGCGCCGAAGGCTTCAAATTTTATTGCTGTCATCCTTGACGGGCAAGTCGCTAGTATAATTATAATTACTGTAAGAGCTTTGCATTCCTTATGAAGAAAAAACCCATTCCCAGGAGCTGTTATAGTGTAATCCATAAAAAATATTAATTATTTAGAAAAGCAAAAAATTCTAAAATATCAGTTAAAATTACATCCCAAAAAAACTAGTCATTATATGACAAGCTAATACAAAACTGCACTTACACGAATAAAAAGGACATTAAAAAGAAAATACTCTGTATGGTCCTTCTAGGGGTGTTTTTTCTTTGCCACTAAGAATTCTGGGTAGTGACATGCAAATGAGGCTCACCATCTTTTCAGTGCCTGGTCATTTTATCGTCCTTAGACTTATATATAGACTGTAATAGTATAAAATTATTCTTAATTTAAAGTGCTTAACGGGTCATAGGAGGATCCTGGGTGTTACTTTATTACAAAGTGCTTATAAGTTAAGTGTTTTACTGCCTAAAATCCTACAGATAGTTCTAATCAGTTTCTCCCCTCTGAAGCTCATGAAGACAGTGTACTTTTAAGTACAGAGTAGGCACTGTCTAATAGTAACCAATCAGCGGCAACATTCTGCAACATGCTGCTTGACAGAGGTCGCTGACAAGCTAGTTTATAACACTGCACTCCGCAGTATGTGTATTCATGAGCTGCACATGCAACAGAGGGTATACAGGTACAAACTTAATGATTTTACGCAATAAAAATAGAGCTCATGAGTACGGCGCAATAACATTTATTTTGTTTTACATCTTTTAGTTTTTTTCTCAATACAATTTACAATACATTCTCTCACATTCTCTCCATTTCCCCTCTCCTCCTATCCGGCTCCACTTTTTCATCTCCTATCCCCCTCCTTGTCTGTCTTTTTCTCTATCCCTCTATTTATCTCCCCATTCCTTGTTTTCCAACTCTCGCTGTCTTCTCTCATTTTCTCTCCTCTCACTTTCTCTCTCTCACTAACTCTCATTCTTTATCTGTCTCCCTCCACCCCTCTCTAATTCTCTCCCTCTATATCCACCTTCTCCTACCATTCTCTCTCACTATTTCCACTTCCCCCTCTCAATCTTTCTCTTTTTCCACCTCTCCATCCCCTTTCTCTCTTTCTCCACCTCTCACTGTCTTCTCTCATTCTTTCTCTCTCCACCTCCCCCCTACTTTCTCTTGCTTTCTACCTCTCCCTCTCCTCCCTCATTCTCTCTCCACCTCCCCCCTCTCATTCTCTCTCTCTACCTCTCTCTGTCTTCTCTCATACTCTTCCTCTCTCCCACTCCTCTCCTCTACTTCCTCTTGCTCTCCATCTGTCCCTCTCCTCTCCCTTTCTCTCTCTCTCTTTCTCTCTCTCTCTCCCTCTCCTCTCTCTCTCTCTCTCTCTCTCTCTCTCTCTCTCTCCCTCTCTCTCTCACACACACACTCCACTTTTCCATCTGCTCTTTCTTAGTCTATCTCTCTCTCCCTCTCCTCTTTCTCTCTTTCTCTCTCTCTCTCCCTCTCCTCTCTCTCTCTCTCTCTCTCTCTCTCTCTCTCTCCCTCTCTCTCTCACACACACACTCCACTTTTCCATCTGCTCTTTCTTAGTCTATCTCTCTCTCCCTCTCCTCTTTCTCTCTATCTCTCTCTTCCTTGCTCTCCACTTCTCCCTCTCCTCTCCCCTTTTCTCTCTGCCTTGCTCTCCACTTCTCCCTCTCTCTTTCTTTATCTCTCTTTCCCCTCTCTATTTCTCTCTATCTCTCTCTGCCTTGCTCTCCATCTCTCCCTCTCCTCTCCCCTTTTTTCTCACTCCGCTTCTCCCTCTGCTCTTTCTTTATCTCTCTCTCTCCCCCCTCTCTATTTCTCTCTATCTCTCTCTGCCTTGCTCTCCACTTCTCCCTCTGCTCTTTCTTTATCTCTCTCCCCCTCTCTATTTCTCTCTAATTCTCTCTGCCTTGCTCTCCATCTCTCCCTCTCCTCTCCCCTTTTTTCTCACTCCGCTTCTCCCTCTGCTCTTTCTTTATCTCTCTCTCTCCCCCCTCTCTATTTCTCTCTATCGCTCTCTGCCTTGCTCTCCACTTTTCCCTCTCCTCTACCCTTTTCTCGCTGCCTTGCTCTCCACTTCTCCCTCTCTCTTTCTTTATCTCTCTCTCCCCCTCTCTATTATCTCTAATTCTCTCTGCCTTGCTCTCCACCTCTCCCTCTGCTCTTTCTTTATCTCTCTTCCCCTCTCTATTTCTCTCTATCTCTCTCTCTGTCTTGCTCTCCACCTCTCCCTCTCTCTTTCTTTATCTCTCTTCCCCCTCTCTATTTCTCTCTATCTCTCTCTGCCTTGTTCTCCACCTCTCCCTCTCTCTTTCTTTATCTCTTCCTCCTCTCTATCTCTCTTTGCCTTTCTCTCCACCTCTCCCTCTCTCTTTCTTTATCTCTTCCTCCTCTCTATTTCTCTCTATCTCTCTCTCTGCCTTGCTCTCCACTTCTCCCTCTGCTCTTTCTTTATTTCTCTTCCCCCTCTCTATTTCTCTCTATCTCTCTCTCTGCCTTGTTCTCCACCTCTCCCTCTCTCTTTCTTTATCTCTTCCTCCTCTCTATTTCTCTCTATCTCTCTCTCTGTCTTGCTCTCCACCTCTCCCTCTCTCTTTCTTTATCTCTCTTCCCCCTCTCTATTTCTCTCTATCTCTCTCTGCCTTGTTCTCCACTTCTCCCTCTCTCTTTCTTTATCTCTTCCCCCTCTCTATTTCTCTCTATCTCTCTCTGCCTTTCTCTCCACCTCTCCCTCTCTCTTTCTTTATCTCTCCCCCTCTCTATTTCTCTCTATCTCTCTCTCTGCCTTGCTCTCCACTTCTCCCTCTGCTCTTTCTTTATTTCTCTTCCCCCTCTCTATTTCTATCTATCTCATCTCTGTTTTGCTCTCCACTTCTCCCTCTGCTCTTTCTTTATCTCTTGCTCTCCTATCTATTTCTCTCTATCTCTCTCTGCCTTGCTCTCCACCTCTCCCTCTCCTCTCCCATTTTCTCTCTGCCTTGCTCTCCACTTCTCCCTCTGCTCTTTCTTTATCTCTCTTTCCCCTCTCTATTTCTCTCTAATTCTCTCTGCCTTGCTCTCCACTTCTCCCTCTCCTCTCCCCTTTCTCTCACTCCACTTCTCCCTCTCTCTTTCTTTATCTCTTCCCCCTCTCTATTTCTCTCTATCTCTCTCTCTTTGTCTTGCTCTCCACCTCTCTCTCTCTCTTTCTTTATCTCTCTTCCCCCTCTCTATTTCTCTCTATCTCTCTCTGCCTTTCTCTCCACTTCTCCCTCTCTCTTTCTTTATCTCTTCCTCCTCTCTATTTCTCTCTATCTCTCTCTCTCTGTCTTGCTCTCCACTTCTCCCTCTCTCTTTCTTTATCTCTTCCTCCTTTCTATTTCTCTCTATCTCTCTCTGCCTTTCTCTCCACTTCTCCCTCTCTCTTTCTTTATCTCTTCCTCCTCTCTATTTCTCTCTATCTCTCTCTCTCTGCCTTGTTCTCCACCTCTCCCTCTCTCTTTCTTTATCTCCCCCCCCTCTCTATTTCTCTCTATCTCTCTCTCTGTCTTGCTCTCCACCTCTCCCTCTCTCTTTCTTTATCTCTCTTCCCCCTCTCTATTTCTCTCTATCTCTCTCTGCCTTTCTCTCCACCTCTCCCTCTCTCTTTCTTTATCTCTTCCTCCTCTCTATTTCTCTCTATCTCTCTCTCTGCCTTGCTCTCCACTTCTCCCTCTGTTCTTTCTTTATTTCTCTTCCCCCTCTCTATTTCTATCTATCTCATCTCTGTTTTGCTCTCCACTTCTCCCTCTGCTCTTTCTTTATCTCTCTCTCCCCTCTCTATTTCTCTCTAATTCTCTCTGCCTTGCTCTCCACCTCTCCCTCTCCTCTCCCCTTTCTCTCACTCCACTTCTCCCTCTCTCTTTCTTTATCTCTTCCCCCTCTCTATTTCTCTCTATCTCTCTCTGCCTTTCTCTCCACCTCTCCCTCTCTCTTTCTTTATCTCTTCCTCCTCTCTATTTCTCTCTATCTCTCTCTCTGTCTTGCTCTCCACCTCTCCCTCTCTCTTTCTTTATCTCTCGTCCCCCTCTCTATTTCTCTCTATCTCTCTCTGCCTTGCTCTCCACTTCTCCCTCTGCTCTTTCTTTATCTCTTCCTCCTCTCTATTTCTCTCTATCTCTCTCTCTGCCTTGTTCTCCACCTCTCCCTCTCTCTTTCTTTATCTCTTCCCCCTCTCTATTTCTCTCTATCTCTCTCTCTCTGTCTTGCTCTCCACCTCTCCCTCTCTCTTTCTTTATCTCTCTTCCCCCTCTCTATTTCTCTCTATCTCTCTCTGCCTTGTTCTCCACCTCTCCCTCTCTCTTTCTTTATCTCTTCCTCCTCTCTATTTCTCTCTATCTCTCTCTGCCTTTCTCTCCACTTCTCCCTCTCTCTTTCTTTATCTCTTCCTCCTCTCTATTTCTCTCTATCTCTCTCTCTGCCTTGTTCTCCACCTCTCCCTCTCTCTTTCTTTATCTCCCCCCCCCTCTCTATTTCTCTCTATCTCTCTCTCTGTCTTGCTCTCCACCTCTCCCTCTCTCTTTCTTTATCTCTCTTCCCCCTCTCTATTTCTCTCTATCTCTCTCTGCCTTTCTCTCCACCTCTCCCTCTCTCTTTCTTTATCTCTTCCTCCTCTCTATTTCTCTCTATCTCTCTCTCTGCCTTGCTCTCCACTTCTCCCTCTGCTCTTTCTTTATTTCTCTTCCCCCTCTCTATTTCTATCTATCTCATCTCTGTTTTGCTCTCCACTTCTCCCTCTGCTCTTTCTTTATTTCTCTTCCCCCTCTCTATTTCTATCTATCTCATCTCTGTTTTGCTCTCCACTTCTCCCTCTGCTCTTTCTTTATCTCTCGCTCTCCTATCTATTTCTCTCTATCTCTCTCTGCCTTGCTCTCCACCTCTCCCTCTCTTTTCCCACTTTCTCTCTGCCTTGCTCTCCACTTCTCCCTCTGCTCTTTCTTTATCTCTCTCTCCCCTCTCTATTTCTCTCTAATTCTCTCTGCCTTGCTCTCCACCTCTCCCTCTCCTCTCCCCTTTCTCTCACTCCACTTCTCCCTCTCTCTTTCTTTATCTCTTCCCCCTCTCTATTTCTCTCTATCTCTCTCTGCCTTTCTCTCCACCTCTCCCTCTCTCTTTCTTTATCTCTTCCTCCTCTCTATTTCTCTCTATCTCTCTCTCTGTCTTGCTCTCCACCTCTCCCTCTCTCTTTCTTTATCTCTCGTCCCCCTCTCTATTTCTCTCTATCTCTCTCTGCCTTGCTCTCCACTTCTCCCTCTGCTCTTTCTTTATCTCTTCCTCCTCTCTATTTCTCTCTATCTCTCTCTCTGCCTTGTTCTCCACCTCTCCCTCTCTCTTTCTTTATCTCCCCCCCCTCTCTATTTCTCTCTATCTCTCTCTCTGTCTTGCTCTCCACTTCTCCCTCTGCTCTTTCTTTATCTCTTCCCCCTCTCTATTTCTCTCTATCTCTCTCTCTGTCTTGTTCTCCACTTCTCCCTCTCTCTTTCTTTATCTCTCTCTCTCCCCCTCTCTATTTCTCTCTATCTCTCTCTGCCTTTCTCTCCACCTCTCCCTCTGCTCTTTCTTTATCTCTTCCTCCTCTCTATTTCTCTCTATCTCTCTCTCTGCCTTGTTCTCCACCTCTCCCTCTCTCTTTCTTTATCTCCCCCCCTCTCTATTTCTCTCTATCTCTCTCTCTGTCTTGCTCTCCACCTCTCCCTCTCTCTTTCTTTATCTCTCTTCCCCCTCTCTATTTCTCTCTATCTCTCTCTGTCTTGCTCTCCACTTCTCCCTCTCTCTTTCTTTATCTCTTCCTCCTCTCTATCTCTCTTTGCCTTTCTCTCCACCTCTCCCTCTCTCTTTCTTTATCTCTTCCTCCTCTCTATTTCTCTCTATCTCTCTCCCTGTCTTGCTCTCCACTTCTCCCTCTCTCTTTCTTTATCTCTCTTCCTCCTCTCTATTTCTCTCTATCTCTCTCTCTGCCTTGCTCTCCACTTCTCCCTCTGCTCTTTCTTTATTTCTCTTCCCCCTCTCTATTTCTCTCTATCTCTCTCTGCCTTGGTCTCCACTTCTCCCTCTCTCTTTCTTTATCTCTCTTCCCCCTCTCTATTTCTCTCTATCTCTCTCTCTCTGTCTTGCTCTCCACCTCTCCCTCTCTCTTTCTTTATCTCTCGTCCCCCTCTCTATTTCTCTCTATCTCTCTCTGCCTTTCTCTCCACTTCTCCCTCTGCTCTTTCTTTATCTCTTCCTCCTCTCTATTTCTCTCTATCTCTCTCTGCCTTGGTCTCCACTTCTCCCTCTCTCTTTCTTTATCTCTCTCTCCCCCTCTCTATTATCTCTAATTCTCTCTGCCTTGCTCTCCACCTCTCCCTCTCTCTTTCTTTATCTCTCTTCCCCCTCTCTATTTCTCTCTATCTCTCTCTGCCTTGCTCTCCACCTCTACCTCTTCTCTTTCTTTATTTCTCTTTCCCCTCTCTATTTCTCTCTATCTCTCTCTCTGCCTTTCTCTCCACCTCTCCCTCTCTCTTTCTTTATCTCTTCCTCCTCTCTATTTCTCTCTATCTCTCTCTCTGTCTTGCTCTCCACCTCTCCCTCTCTCTTTCTTTATCTCTCGTCCCCCTCTCTATTTCTCTCTATCTCTCTCTGCCTTTCTCTCCACTTCTCCCTCTGCTCTTTCTTTATCTCTTCCTCCTCTCTATTTCTCTCTATCTCTCTCTCTGCCTTGTTCTCCACCTCTCCCTCTCTCTTTCTTTATCTCTTCCCCCTCTCTATTTCTCTCTATCTCTCTCTCTCTGTCTTGCTCTCCACCTCTCCCTCTCTCTTTCTTTATCTCTCTTCCCCCTCTCTATTTCTCTCTATCTCTCTCTGCCTTGTTCTCCACCTCTCCCTCTCTCTTTCTTTATCTCTTCCTCCTCTCTATTTCTCTCTATCTCTCTCTGCCTTTCTCTCCACTTCTCCCTCTCTCTTTCTTTATCTCTTCCTCCTCTCTATTTCTCTCTATCTCTCTCTCTGCCTTGTTCTCCACCTCTCCCTCTCTCTTTCTTTATCTCCCCCCCCTCTCTATTTCTCTCTATCTCTCTCTCTGTCTTGCTCTCCACCTCTCCCTCTCTCTTTCTTTATCTCTCTTCCCCCTCTCTATTTCTCTCTATCTCTCTCTGCCTTTCTCTCCACCTCTCCCTCTCTCTTTCTTTATCTCTTCCTCCTCTCTATTTCTCTCTATCTCTCTCTCTGCCTTGCTCTCCACTTCTCCCTCTGCTCTTTCTTTATTTCTCTTCCCCCTCTCTATTTCTATCTATCTCATCTCTGTTTTGCTCTCCACTTCTCCCTCTGCTCTTTCTTTATCTCTCGCTCTCCTATCTATTTCTCTCTATCTCTCTCTGCCTTTCTCTCCACCTCTCCCTCTCTCTTTCTTTATCTCTTCCTCCTCTCTATTTCTCTCTATCTCTCTCTCTGCCTTGCTCTCCACTTCTCCCTCTGCTCTTTCTTTATTTCTCTTCCCCCTCTCTATTTCTATCTATCTCATCTCTGTTTTGCTCTCCACTTCTCCCTCTGCTCTTTCTTTATCTCTCGCTCTCCTATCTATTTCTCTCTATCTCTCTCTGCCTTGCTCTCCACCTCTCCCTCTCTTTTCCCACTTTCTCTCTGCCTTGCTCTCCACTTCTCCCTCTGCTCTTTCTTTATCTCTCTCTCCCCTCTCTATTTCTCTCTAATTCTCTCTGCCTTGCTCTCCACCTCTCCCTCTCCTCTCCCCTTTCTCTCACTCCACTTCTCCCTCTCTCTTTCTTTATCTCTTCCCCCTCTCTATTTCTCTCTATCTCTCTCTGCCTTTCTCTCCACCTCTCCCTCTCTCTTTCTTTATCTCTTCCTCCTCTCTATTTCTCTCTATCTCTCTCTCTGTCTTGCTCTCCACCTCTCCCTCTCTCTTTCTTTATCTCTCGTCCCCCTCTCTATTTCTCTCTATCTCTCTCTGCCTTGCTCTCCACTTCTCCCTCTGCTCTTTCTTTATCTCTTCCTCCTCTCTATTTCTCTCTATCTCTCTCTCTGCCTTGTTCTCCACCTCTCCCTCTCTCTTTCTTTATCTCCCCCCCTCTCTATTTCTCTCTATCTCTCTCTCTGTCTTGCTCTCCACTTCTCCCTCTGCTCTTTCTTTATCTCTTCCCCCTCTCTATTTCTCTCTATCTCTCTCTGTCTTGTTCTCCACTTCTCCCTCTCTCTTTCTTTATCTCTCTTCCCCCTCTCTATTTCTCTCTATCTCTCTCTGCCTTTCTCTCCACCTCTACCTCTGCTCTTTCTTCATCTCTTCCTCCTCTCTATTTCTCTCTATCTCTCTCTCTGTCTTGCTCTCCACCTCTCCCTCTCTCTTTCTTTATCTCTCTTCCCCCTCTCTATTTCTCTCTATCTCTCTCTGTCTTGCTCTCCACTTCTCCCTCTCTCTTTCTTTATCTCTTCCTCCTCTCTATCTCTCTTTGCCTTTCTCTCCACCTCTCCCTCTCTCTTTCTTTATCTCTTCCTCCTCTCTATTTCTCTCTATCTATCTCTCTGCCTTGCTCTCCACTTCTCCCTCTGCTCTTTCTTTATTTCTCTTCCACCTCTCTATTTCTCTCTATCTCTCTCTCTGTCTTGCTCTCCACTTCTCCCTCTGCTCTTTCTTTATCTCTTCCTCCTCTCTATCTCTCTCTGCCTTTCTCTCCACTTCTCCCTCTCTCTTTCTTTATCTCTCTTCCTCCTCTCTATTTCTCTCTATCTCTCTCTCTGCCTTGCTCTCCACTTCTCCCTCTGCTCTTTCTTTATTTCTTCCCCCTCTCTATTTCTCTCTATCTCTCTCTGCCTTGGTCTCCACTTCTCCCTCTCTCTTTCTTTATCTCTCTCTCCCCCTCTCTATTATCTCTAATTCTCTCTACCTTGCTCTCCACCTCTCCCTCTCTCTTTCTTTATCTCTCTTCCCCCTCTCTATTTCTCTCTATCTCTCTCTGCCTTGCTCTCCACCTCTACCTCTTCTCTTTCTTTATTTCTCTTTCCCCTCTCTATTTCTCTCTATCTCTCTCTCTCTGTCTTGCTCTCCACCTCTCCCTCTCTCTTTCTTTATCTCCCCCCTCTCTATTTCTCTCTATCTCTCTCTCTGTCTTGCTCTCCACTTCTCCCTCTGCTCTTTCTTTATCTCTTCCCCCTCTCTATTTCTCTCTATCTCTCTCTGTCTTGTTCTCCACTTCTCCCTCTCTCTTTCTTTATCTCTCTTCCCCCTCTCTATTTCTCTCTATCTCTCTCTGCCTTTCTCTCCACCTCTCCCTCTGCTCTTTCTTTATCTCTTCCTCCTCTCTATTTCTCTCTATCTCTCTCTCTGCCTTGTTCTCCACCTCTCCCTCTCTCTTTCTTTATCTCCCCCCCTCTCTATTTCTCTCTATCTCTCTCTCTGTCTTGCTCTCCACCTCTCCCTCTCTCTTTCTTTATCTCTCTTCCCCCTCTCTATTTCTCTCTATCTCTCTCTGCCTTGTTCTCCACCTCTCCCTCTCTCTTTCTTTATCTCTTCCTCCTCTCTATTTCTCTCTATCTCTCTCTCTGCCTTGCTCTCCACTTCTCCCTCTGCTCTTTCTTTATTTCTCTTCCACCTCTCTATTTCTCTCTATCTCTCTCTCTGTCTTGCTCTCCACTTCTCCCTCTCTCTTTCTTTATCTCTTCCTCCTCTCTATTTCTCTCTATCTCTCTCTCTGCCTTGTTCTCCACCTCTCCCTCTCTCTTTCTTTATCTCCCCCCTCTCTATTTCTCTCTATCTCTCTCTCTGTCTTGCTCTCCACTTCTCCCTCTGCTCTTTCTTTATCTCTCTCTCCCCTCTCTATTTCTCTCTAATTCTCTCTGCCTTGCTCTCCACCTCTCCCTCTCCTCTCCCCTTTCTCTCACTCCACTTCTCCCTCTTTCTTTCTTTATCTCTTCCCCCTCTCTATTTCTCTCTATCTCTCTCTGCCTTTCTCTCCACCTCTCCCTCTCTCTTTCTTTATCTCTTCCTCCTCTCTATTTCTCTCTATCTCTCTCTCTGTCTTGCTCTCCACCTCTCCCTCTCTCTTTCTTTATCTCTCGTCCCCCTCTCTATTTCTCTCTATCTCTCTCTGCCTTGCTCTCCACTTCTCCCTCTGCTCTTTCTTTATCTCTTCCTCCTCTCTATTTCTCTCTATCTCTCTCTCTGCCTTGTTCTCCACCTCTCCCTCTCTCTTTCTTTATCTCCCCCCCCCCTCTCTATTTCTCTCTATCTCTCTCTCTGTCTTGCTCTCCACTTCTCCCTCTGCTCTTTCTTTATCTCTTCCCCCTCTCTATTTCTCTCTATCTCTCTCTGTCTTGTTCTCCACTTCTCCCTCTCTCTTTCTTTATCTCTCTCTCTCCCCCTCTCTATTTCTCTCTATCTCTCTCTGCCTTTCTCTCCACCTCTCCCTCTGCTCTTTCTTTATCTCTTCCTCCTCTCTATTTCTCTCTATCTCTCTCTCTGCCTTGTTCTCCACCTCTCCCTCTCTCTTTCTTTATCTCCCCCCTCTCTATTTCTCTCTATCTCTCTCTCTGTCTTGCTCTCCACCTCTCCCTCTCTCTTTCTTTATCTCTCTTCCCCCTCTCTATTTCTCTCTATCTCTCTCTGTCTTGCTCTCCACTTCTCCCTCTCTCTTTCTTTATCTCTTCCTCCTCTCTATCTCTCTTTGCCTTTCTCTCCACCTCTCCCTCTCTCTTTCTTTATCTCTTCCTCCTCTCTATTTCTCTCTATCTCTCTCTCTGCCTTGCTCTCCACTTCTCCCTCTGCTCTTTCTTTATTTCTCTTCCCCCTCTCTATTTCTCTCTATCTCTCTCTGCCTTGGTCTCCACTTCTCCCTCTCTCTTTCTTTATCTCTCTCTCCCCCTCTCTATTATCTCTAATTCTCTCTGCCTTGCTCTCCACCTCTCCCTCTCTCTTTCTTTATCTCTCTCCCCCTCTCTATTTCTCTCTATCTCTCTCTGCCTTGTTCTCCACCTCTCCCTCTCTCTTTCTTTATCTCTTCCCCCTCTCTATTTCTCTCTATCTCTCTCTGCCTTGCTCTCCACCTCTCCCTCTTCTCTTTCTTTATCTCTCTTTCCCCTCTCTATTTCTCTCTAATTCTCTCTGCCTTGCCCTCCACCTCTCCCTCTCCTCTCCCCCTTTCTCTCACTCCACTTCTCCCTCTGCTCTTTCTTTATCTCTCTCTCTCTCCCCTCTCTATTTCTCTCTATCTCTCTCTGCCTTGCTCTCCACTTCTCCCTCTCCTCTACCCTTTTCTCTCTGCCTTGCTCTCCACTTCTCCCTCTCTCTTTCTTTCTCTCTCTCTCTCTCCCCCTCTCTATTATCTCTAATTCTCTCTGCCTTGCTCTCCACCTCTCCCTCTGCTCTTTCTTTATCTCTCTCTCCCTCTCTATTTCTCTCTAATTCGCTCTGCCTTGTTCTCCACCTCTCCCTCTCTCTTTCTTTATTTCTTCCCCCTCTCTATTTCTCTCTATCTCTCTCTGTCTTGCTCTCCACTTCTCCCTCTCTCTTTCTTTATCTCTTCCTCCTCTCTATCTCTCTCTGCCTTTCTCTCCACTTCTCCCTCTCTCTTTCTTTATCTCTTCCTCCTCTATATTTCTCTCTATCTCTAATTCTCTCTGCCTTGCTCTCCACCTCTCCCTCTCTCTTTCTTTATCTCTCTTCCCCCTCTCTATTTCTCTCTATCTCTCTCTGCCTTGCACTCCACTTCTCCCTCTGCTCTTTCTTTATCTCTTCCTCCTCTCTATTTCTCTCTATCTCTCTCTGCCTTGTTCTCCACCTCCCCCTCTCTCTTTCTTTATCTCTCTCCCCCTCTCTATTTCTCTCTATCTCTCTCTGCCTTGCTCTCCACCTCTCCCTCTCTCTTTTGTTTTCGTTGGATTATTTCGGGACCATCTGACCAGAGCCAAAAATTAGGACAAACTGCTGATTATGTCAAATGTAATTGAGGCGTTGAATAAAAATGCCACGAGAGGGCAAGAAATAGACAGAGAAAGCCTGTGTGTGACGGGGCCATCTAGTGGCTGCCAGTGACTCCCACCACCTGCTTATTATCACTGTGCAGGTAGTCCATACATGGAGCCGCCGCCCAGCTGGGAGGCCAATAGGGAGCATGTAATCCAGTCTGGTCCATAGGTCCAAGATCCAGAGTCATTCCCTCTCTCTCTATTTCTCTCTCTTTCTTTTCTCTCAATCTCCCCTCCTCTTTTTCCCCTCCTCTCTCTACACCCCTCCTTCTCTTCTCTCTCGCCCCTACTCTCTGTCCACACTCTCTTTCTCTCCTCTCTCTCTCACGCTCCTCTCTCTCCCTCTACCTCCCCGTCTCTCTCCTCACTCTTTCACATTCCTCTCTCTCCTCCTCTCCCTTTCTCCCCTCTCTCCCTCTCTCTCTCTCTCCTCTCTCTCTCACCTTCTGTGAATCCCCCCTCTCTCCGTCCTCCTCTCTCTCCTCACTCTCTCGCCTCTCTTCCTCTCTCTTACACATTCCTCTCTTTTCCCCTCTCCTCTCTCTCTCTCTCTCTCTCTCATCACGGTCTCACATTCCTCTCTCTCCTCCTCTCCCTTTCTCCCCTCTCTCCCTCTCTCTCTCTCCTCTCTCTCCTCTCTCTCTCACCTTCTCTGAATCCCCCCTCTCTCCGTCCTCCTCTCTCTCCTCACTCTCTCGCCTCTCTTCCTCTCTCTTACACATTCCTCTCTTTTCCCCTCTCTCTCCTCTCTCTCTCTCTCTCTCTCTCTCATCACGGTCTCACATTCCTCTCTCTCCTCCTCTCCCTTTCTCCCCTCTCTCCCTCTCTCTCTCTCCTCTCTCTCTCACCTTCTCCGAATCCCCCTCTCTCCATCCTCCTCTCTCTCCTCACTCTCTCGCCTCTCTGCCTCTCTCTTACACACTCCTCTCTTTTCCCCTCTCTCTCCTCTCTCTCTCTCACATCACAGTCTCACATTCCTCTCTCACACTCCTATCTATCCCCCTCTCTTTTTCTCCTCCCCTCTCCCTCACTCTCTCCTCTCTATCCTCTCTCTCTCCTCACTCTCTTATATTCCTCTCTCCCCTCTCTCTCACTCTCCACCTCTTCCATATCTATTGCCCTCCCCCTCTTTCTCTCTCTTCTCTCTCCCTCCCTCCCCCTCTTTCTCCCCCCTTCTCTCTCCCTCCCATTCCATCTGTTTCTCCCTCTTCCTCTCTCTCCCTCCCTCTCTCTCTATTTTCACATTTGCAGGGTCTCTTGTTTGAGTACAGATTTAATCATCAAGGATACAAGTAATTGTGGCTTTACTTTCCTGTGCTCACAGGGATGTGTCCTGGATCCCTCCACAGATGTCCAAGGTTGGACACCCACCCCCTTAATGTCATGAAGTCTTCTCATATAAGATTTGTCTTTATTGGCCAAATCAAAGTGTAACAAGAGAATAAGCCTCTAATTTATTATCTTATATATATACTAGCGACTTGTCCATCAAAGATGATGGCAATAATATTTGAAGGCTGGCAATGCTGTTCGCCACACAATGCGAGGCTCTCCCCACTCTAATTTGCAGGCCTCGCGATGAGTACTTTCGGCGCTTATTACTAGCCTCTCCCACCGTCTACTTTAGGTGCTTCACTGCTCATTACAGGCCTCAGCCAACCCACCTCTTTCATGCCACACAAAAATCACCTTCAGCCTCTCCCCCCCCCCCCCCCCCCCTCTACTTTACGGGCCTCTATCATTAATCGATCATTGCAGACATCATCCAACCCACCACTTTCATGCTGAACGCCTTTGGCGCTCATTGCAAGTCTCTCCTCACTCTCTGACCCCTGTGTCTGTTTCCCCCTTTCCCTTCCATTTGTCTTTTTCTCCCTCCCTCCCCCCTCTCCCTGCTCTGTGTTTTTCCCCCTCATTTCCCTCCCCTGTGTCTCTTATCCCCCCTCTGTCACCCCTGTGTCTCTTTTCACTCTGTCCCCTCTCCCCTCCCGTGTCTCTTTCCCCCCTCTCTCACTCCTGTGTCTCTTTCCATCCTGTCCCCTCTCTCCCTCCCCTGTGTCTTTTTCCCCCCTCTCACCCCTGTGTCCCTTTCCACCCTGTCCCCTCTCTCTCTCCCCTGTGTTTCTTTCCCCCTCTCTCATCCATGTGTCTCTTTCCACCCTATCTCCTCTCTACCTCCCCTCTGTCTCCCACCCACCCCTGAGTTTCTTTCCACCCTGTCCCCTCTCTCCTTCCCCTGTGTCTCTTGTCCCCCCTCTCCCTCCCCTGTGTCTCTTTTCCCCTTCTCTCAGCCCTGTGTCTTTTCCCCCCGTCCCCTCTCTCCCCTGTGTCTATTTCACCCCCCCTCTTTCACCCCTGTGTCTCTCTCCACCCTGTCACCTTTCTCCCTCCCCTGTGTCTTTTCCCCCACTCTCACCCCTGTGTCTCTTTCCCCCCTATCCCCTCTCTCCCTCCCCTGTGTTTCTTTCACCCCTCTCTCACCCCTGTGTCTCTTTCCACCCTGTCTCCTCTCTACCTCCCCTGTGTTTCTTTCCCCCCTCTCTCACCCCTGTGTCTCTTTCCACCCTGTCTCCTCTCTACCTCCCCTGTGTCTCTTTCCCCGCCCTCTCTCAGTCCTGTGTCTCTTTCCACCCTGTCCCCTCTCTCCCTCCCCTGTGTCTCTTTCCTACCCTCTCCCTCCCCTGTGTCTCTTTTCCCCCTCTCTCAACCCTGTGTCTCTTTCCCCCATCCCCTCTCTCCCTTCACTGTGTCTAATTCCCCCCTCTGTTGTTCTCCTCTCTCTCCCTGCTCAAGTCTTGCGTGCCTCGTGATGAGCGCCGTTGGTTCTTTTATCAAAGTCTTGTGTTACTGCTTTCCGCCTCGTTTTGAACCTTTTTCCAAACAATTAAAAAAGTTTGCAGCCACCTTTTTTTTCCTCTCTTAGCCAATTTTTGATCCCCTAAAAACTAACTTACAACCTCACTCCCAGGCTCCCTGCCTCTCCCCCTGTGCTGTGTGTCAGGTTGTAAGTTAGTTTTTGAAGTAATTGGCGTCTTTTGGCGGTCTACCGACGGCTTCAGAGTTACAGGATTGAAAAAAAATGTCGTCTGTAAAAGTCGTATTTTTTTCAAAGTGTTGTGTGCCTCGCGCTCATTATGTGCCTGGCAATGAGCGCCTCTGGTGCTCATTACCAGCCATTTTCAAAGTTTTGCAGGCCTCGTGCTCATTGAGTGCCAGGCAATGAGCGCCTTTGGTGCTCATTACCAGCCGCTTTCAAAGTCTTGCGGGCCTCGCCCTGAGCACCAAAGGCCTTCGACACTCATCTTGGGCCTGGCAATGAACACCTTCGGCGCTCATTGCCAGCCTGTTTCAAAGTTTTGCGGCGCTCATTGCAGCGAAGTCGTGCGGCAAACCCCTAACTTTTAACATAGCGTTACCGACAAACTCGCAATTACGACAACTATTATATGTGACAAGGCTGCTGAAGCTACTGTTTTCTTTCCTGTGATCTAGGAAGTTTTATCAGCACAATGTGAATGTGGCAGCTACAACTGCCAGTGCCTTCAGCATGACTAATGAACAGCTCAAACACTCTTTTTTTAAAGGACCACTGAAGTGTTATATTTATACTCTGCTCTTGGCCTGATTATGTGAAAAATTTGTTAGAAAGTGTCAAATATTTCTACAAAGCCATTCATTTTTAGCTTGAGAGGAATAGCAGGAACCTTGGACCCACATAACTTCTCTATTCAGTTATTTTGAATGCTGCCACTGTAACTATTAACAATAGAGCTTGATTGAAGAGCAATACACTGTAGGATCCTCCTCCCCCTCAAGCTACAGATAGTCTAGCAGCCCAAAGTGGAATTTCCCATGCTCATGGCTTACACATCTGCTGCTGTTGTGATCTTGTTACCCGCACCACAAACAGGGGAAGGTTTTCTAAAACAACTGTGTCCCTTTAAGGGCCAAACCACCTAATATAAGACAAACAACTTCTCTTATTTGTAATATTGTATTCTCTACTTCAGAGCTTTTACTTAGGTCCAGGAGGGAGATAAGGGGAAAAAACACAGGGCAGGGAGAGGGGCAAAGAGACATGGGAGGGGGGAAGAGACACTGGGGAGGGAGAGGGGGAAGAGACAAAGGGGAGGGAGAGGGGGGAAAGAGACACAGGGATGGGAGATGGGGGAAGAGACACAGGGGAGGGAGATAAGGGGAAAAACACAGGGCAGGGAGAGGGGGGCATAGAGACATGGGAGGGGGGTGAGACACTGGGGAGGGAGTGGGGGGAAGAGACAAAGGGGAGAGAGAGTGGGGAACGAGACACAGGGAAGGGAGATAAGGAGAAACAAAACACAGGGCAGGGAGAGGGGCAAAGAGACATGGGAGTGGGGAAGAGACAAAGGGGAGGGAGGGGGGGAAAGAGACACAGGGGAGAGAGAGAAGGGAAAAAACACAGGGCAGGGAGAGGGGGCAAAGAGACACAGGAGGGGGAAGAGACACTGGGGATGGAGTGGGGGAAAGAGACACAGGGGAGGGAGATCAGGGGAAAAAGCGCAGGGCAGGGAGAGGGGGGCAAAGAGACATGGGAGGGGGGTGAGACACTGGGGAGGGAGTGAGGGGAAGAGACAAAGGGAGGGAGAGGGGGGAAAGAGACACAGGGGAGGGAGATAAGGGGGGAAAACACAGGGCAGGGCGAGGGGGCAAAGAGACACGGGATGAAGGGGGAAAGAGACACTGGGGAAGTAGTGGGGGGAAAGAGACACAGGGGAGTTACGGGCTTGCGCATGCGTGCAGCACATGCCACGGCCAGCAATGAGCGGTAAAGCCGATGATTCCGAGGACCGCAATGAGCGCTTTCGGCGCATAAAGTATTTTTTCTGACATGCTGGTTTAAAGGATCCTTGTAATTTGCCTGATTGAGACACGGGGGCAGGACGGGTCTGGTACACGGTCCAGGTTCACAGGAAGGAAACCCCATTCTTTTCTGGAGGCTTTAGCTGAGGGTCTGCAGGAAAAGAGATAAACATCTTATTAATGGATCCTGAGAAACAATGGAGAGGCTGGGGATGGGGGCACGTAGGGGGGTACGGTGGGACGGGAGAGAGGATGTGTAACATTGTTATAACTCTATGTAAACAGGTTATTTAATGTATACACTTAAAGGGTCACTGTAGCACAAAAGTGTCTATGTTACATTTAAAAGATCAGATTTTAAATGTTACAAAAATATATTTTTGTATGATAAATAAGTAGTCCATCACTCTGTATATCTATCTATCTATCTATCTATCTATCTATCTATCTATCTATCTGTCTATCTATCTGTCTGTCTATCTATCATTTATACAGCGATGACAGATCAAATAAACTGCATCATCAATGTCCAGTTCCCCTCTATGATATCTATCTATCTATCTATCTATCTATCTATCTATCTGTCTGTCTGTCTATCTATCTATCTATCTGTCTGTCTATCTATCTATCTCTCTATCTATCTATCTATCTATCTCTCTCTCTCTCTCTCTCTCTATCTATCTATCTATCTATCTATCTATCTGTCTATCTATCTATCTATCTGTCTATCTATCTATCTATCTATCTATCTGTCTGTCTATCTATCTGTCTATCTATCTATCTCTCTCTCTCTCTCTCTCTCTCTCTCTATCTATCTATCTCTCTATCTATCTATCTATCTATATGTCTATCTGTCTATCTATCTATCTATCTATCTATCTATCTATCTATCTTTCTATCTATATGTCTATCTATATGTCTATCTATCTATCTATCTATCTATCTATCTATCTATCTATCTATCTATCTATCTATCTATCTATCATATCTATCTAATTTCTGCAGACTCAGTGAATATTGGTCCCCAGTACAATAATTTGGGGCCTCCTTCCAACTTGTCTATACAAGGTAAATATTTGTAGTGTTAATGAACATTCAAAAATATCTAGATGATCAAATTACTCCAAGATCACCTTCTCCACTAATAAAGTAAGAGATCCCATTCACTCCAAACACCCCCTGCTGGTTGCAGAGGGTTCCTACCCAGCTGTAGGCCCAAGGACTTTGCACCTGCTGCACCCCTAATAGCCAGTGTGCAGATGTCTATGAGAAATAGGGCGCAGGACCAGGGTTGGAGCTACAGCAGGTGCAAAAGTACCAGGGCCCACAACAGGGTAGGGAACCAGTACTACTAAGGTAATGGAGGACTCCTAGTTTTTTATAGGATTGGAGGGGGGGCCAGTTATTTTGCATGGGCGCACTCCATTCATTAGCCCCAACCCTGGGTGGGAAGATATAAGGAGACAGTGAAAGGGAAATGTTGGGTATATGGGGCAACAAGTCAAGAGAGAACAAGTCTCCTGGAAGGGGCCTCATAATAGGGGAGATGAGTAAAAATATCAGAGGTAGTGTGGTCAAATAGAAAATGTCATAACTGATAGAGGGGTGATAATGTGGGGTGTTACAAGTGGTAGAGAGCTCTATTTCCACCTGTGATCATAATGATACACGTAGGCAGGTTACACAAAGACGTGGCGCTGGGCACCTGCCAAGCGCAGGATAAACGAGACATAATGAGGAGGATTTATCAACTTCCTGACCATCCAGGAGGTAAACTATTAGCAGCTTTATCACAGGAAACACAAGGGGATTGTTTATGGGAGAAACTGAGGAGACTCACTGAGAGAGTGGAGGAGGGAGGGAGAAAAAGGGTGGAGGAGGGAGAGGAGATAGAGGGAGGGAGAGAAAGGGTGGAGGAGGGAGAGCAGGGAGGGGGAGAAAGGGTAGAGTAGGGAGAGGAGAGAGAGGGAGGGAGAGAAAGAGTGGAGGAGGGAGAGGAGAGAGAGGGAGTGAGAGAGAGAGTGAGGGGGAGAAAGGGTGGAGGAGGGCGTGGAGAGAGAGGGAGGGGAAGAAAGGGTAGAGTAGGGAGAGGAGAGAGGGAGGGAGATAAAGGAGGGAGGAGGGAGAGGAGAGAAAGAAAGGGGTGGAGGAGGGAGAGGAGAGAGAGAGAGGTAGGGAGAGAAAGGATAGAGTAGGGAGATGAGAGAGAGGGAGGGAAAGAAAGGATGGAGGAGGGAGAGGAGATATAGAGAGAGGGAGAGAAAGTGTGGAGGAGGGAGATGAGATAGAGGGAGGGAGAGAAAGGGTGGAGAAGGGAGAGGAAGAAAGGGTAGAGTAGGGAGAGGAGTGAGGAAGAGAAAGGATGGAGGGGGAGAGGAGATAGAGAGTAGGGAGAGAAAGGGTTGAGGAGGGAGAGGAGAGAGAGGGATGGGGAGAAAGGGTAGAGTAGGGAAAGGAGAGAGTGAGGGAGAGAAAGGATGGTGGAGGGAGAGGAGAGAGAGGGAGAGAAAGGGTGGAGGAGGGAGAGGAGAGAGAGAGAGGGAGAGAAAGGATAGAGTAGGGAGAGTAGAGAGAGGGAGGGAGAGAAAGGATTGAGGAGGGAGAAGAGAGAAGTGGAGAGAGAGAACTAAAAGGAGAAGACTGAAGAGAGAGGGAGAGAGAGAAAGGGTGGAGGATGGAGAGGAGAGAGAGGGAGAGAAAGGGTGGAGGAGGGAGAGGAGAGAGAGGGAGAGAAAGGGTGGAGGAGGGAGAGGAGAGAGAGGGAGGGAGAGAAAGGGTGGAGGAGGGAGAGGAGAGAGATGGAGAGAGGGAAATAAAGAGGTGTAGGTGGGAGAGGAGAAAGAGGGAGGGAGAGAAAGGGTGGAGGAGGGAGAGGAGAGAGAGGGAGGGAGAGAAAGGGTGGAGGAGGGAGAGGAGAGAGAGAGGGAGAGAGAGAAAGGATAGAGTAGGGGGAGGAGAGAGAGGGAGGGAGAGAAATGGTGGAGGAGGGAGAGGAGAGAGAGGGAGGGAGAGAAATGGTGGAGGCGGGAGAGGAGATAGAGGGACGGAGAGAAAGGGTGGATGAGGGAGAGGAGAGAGAGGGAGGGAGAGAAAGGGTGGAGGAGGGAGAGGAGAGAGAGAGGGAGGGAGAGAAAGGGTGGAGGAGGGAGTTGAGAGAGAGAGAGAGAGAGCAAGAACTAGAGGGAAAAAACTGAAGAAAGAGAGAGAAAGAATGAAGGCAAGAACTGAATAGAGACTAAGGAGAAAGACAGAAACAGAGAGAAAGAAAACTGAGAGGTATAGGGGAATGGGAGGGGGTTTAGGGGTGAAATGGAGGGAATGGAGGAGAAGGAGTGTACTGGAGGTACACAGGAAGAGAGAGGACCAAGGCACATCTGTCTGTGTATCTGAGTTGTGCTTTTCCCTATGGTTTTCTTGGCAAAAATACTGGTGTGGTTTGCCAGTTCCTTCTCCAGTGGACATATGTATTTCTGGCCTCTCTGCTATGACCGGACCATTTTGGGTTACCCTACATGATAAAGCTCACAGCATCACAAGCCCCTTCACCACTACAAGGTAACGATCCAGAAGGTTCACCTATCCATAGCCCCCCATATTCTGCTCTATATAACTCCTGCCATATATAACACACTCCTATAACTCCTCAAACAATTCCTTACAACACCACCTTTACATTGCTCTATTGCAACTTCTCCTATTGCTCCATGTGGCACCTTCGCATAACTCCTTGTATTAATTTCCCATGCCCTCTTTTCCTCTTGCTCCATATAACCTTCCCTAGGCCATGCCATGTGTGTGGCTGGTTAATGAATGAAATGATGAATTGATAACCCAACCCCTGTAGTGCGCCAGTCTGGGTGAATTCATGTGTGATTTGTCAGTGTTTGCTCTGCAGCTGATAAGAGAACAAACAGATCTCTGTGAGGTTGGTTGGAAATTTTGGAAATTCTTATGTGTGTGTGGCGGGGGCGGGGGGGGGACATTTATTGGGGGGTTGCGTGGGGTGTGGTGGGGGGGTTCTGTTGAAGCAAGACATTCACAGGCAGATTTATTTTGCCAACAAGACTCTTTATATTCATAAAGAAAGACTCCATGACCCTAATTTCTATAAAAGAGGAGAGAAGATAGAGGGAGGAACGTATCTTCAATTTGAAGTTAGAAGGTGGAAAATCGTGGTAATGTAAGAAAGTAATACTTTATGTAAAGTATTAGATAAGTGGAACAGCCTTCCATTGTAAGTAGTAAGATAAACATAGTTAAAGAATGCAATCATGACAAGGAAAAGCATAAGGCCGCCCCTAAGGATTCCCCTTCTGGATCTCTACCTTATTGTAGTGAAGGGGCTTGTGTACTTCAATGAAGCTGTGAGCTATACCATGTAGGGTCACCCAAGATGGGCAGGTCATAGACAAGAGGTCAGACAAATTGTGGTTCACTGGAGATGGAACTGGCACCCACTCCAGTATCCATGCCATTAAAATCTTATGGATAGGCACAACCAGACACAAGAAGACATACACAATTGAACGACTAAACAACAACTACCCTACGGATTATTAAAGCAAGTATTTCATTCAGATATAATGGCTAACCTAGCTATCATTGTATTTCTGATCTGCCATCAAATACATATATATTATACACAAGTTGCTGACCATGCCCCAGTCACAGAACGCTGACCAATCAATAGTCTCAATTCACCAGTAGGTTTGCCAACCAAATTTTTCTAATAATCTGACCAATAGAGTATTTTATAAACCAATAGTCTGATCAGTCAAAACTTGTTAGTTAAAACGCTTAATTCCCTGTTACACTGACCAATCAGAATGTTCCAATTATTTTAAAAAAATGACCAGTCAGTCCATTCTCCAGTTGGTTTTCCAATCAAAATACTCTACTGGTAGCATGGTCAACCAGACCCATTCCTCAGTAACTCTCCGTGTATTGGTCAACACATTTTCTTCATTTAGTAGCAGGTTGGCCAATCAGAATACCCCAATCCTTGAAGGCTGACCGATCAAGATGCAGTTACAGAGAGACGTCCAATTATTAATGGTCAGAAATCTCAAAGCTCTTTTCAGTTGACCAATCAGATATATTCCACCATGGAGGAATTGTTTTTTTTGTCTGTTGCAAAATGTACAAACCCATCCTTCTGAGCACTGTATTTTTTACACCCTTTATTTTGTTTTCTAGACTTCCATCAGAGCAAATGACATGAAACCTATCTGGTCTCCAGCTTCAACATGTCTCTAGATGCCACACACTAGATGGTTTAAGAAACTACATGTGAGGTGGGTCATCTGTTCAACCATCTCAGCAACAACCAGAACTGCAGAAGCTTACTAAAGTCTACAGGAGGAACTAGAGGAGCATGGCTTCTTCGTGGAACATCTAAAGAGTTCTTCCATTCTTCCAGTTCTTCCATTAACCATAAGTCATATTCCATAAATAAGAGGATTACTTAGACCATATTGGTAGTTTTTAGACAGGCCAACTGAGTAAAGACCAACTTATTGTGTGGACTGTGGAGTAGAAATTAATGGTCCACTTGTAGGACCACATGCCGTGTGTTTGTGTTGCCCTCTTTTCCTGACATATCACAGACCAGACAAAATGAGTTTAGGGAACCTTCCCGTTATCAAAACCCTGATGTCTCGCACCAAGCGTGGACACCAGGTGGAACTGACCACAGAAATGATAAGTCCTCCACTTGGGGACTTCCGCCATGTCATGCACGTTGGCAGAAAAGGAGAGGTCTTTGGTGATACCTCCTTTCTAATCAAATATCAGGAGAAGCGAAGGCAAAATCGATGGAACTACATCACCAAAAAACTACGCCAGTCAGGATGGATAAACTCCACCCAGCCTTCCCTCCGAGGAAGAATCGGACATCCCATCTCCCCACCACCTCCAATCTCCCCCATCATTAAGAATGCTGTATCCTTGCCATTACTGGCCAATCGAAGCTGGGACGATGATCGGGAATATGAAAAGGATATTGACACAGAAGATGTCTGGAACTGCATCTCAGACTCTTATAGTACATGTGGTGAGTACAGAGATTCAAGAGGGTTCTGGGTAAGAGGGCAATAAAAGTGAAGATACAGGTTCAACATATCTGCTCCTCAGATGTGTGGGTTTATATTTCCAGACACATATCTCTGGGTCATTGCTCGATTCCCAAACCATCTAGTGAGCCCACTTCAAACTCAACATGACCATCAGTTTCTTCCACTCCCAGTGTATTGGACTGGTGTGTTGTCTAATGGGGTCTCACGCTGAAGGTCCTCACATAGGGGTGCACACCTGTCCAGTACAGGTAAAGAAATATTTTAAAGACCCATATATTAAACCAACGTTCCAGTTTGTGAAACTTTGAGCAGGGAGGGTTGGGATATGGGTCATTAAAGGACCACTGTAATGCCCTAGATAGTTATTTAATAATGCACTGATAAATAAAACAAATAATACATTTATCATTTATAATAACAATATTTAATATTATATTCATTGGCAAAGATTAGAGTATCTGCCTCCAGTCTGATAGGCCGTCCCAATAGCAAATGCTGCATTTACCCCCAAAAATGTTTTAAGCATTTTACTAACTTTTTATGGTTTGTTTATTCACCTCTAGGGGTAATCCATTTTCAGTGTCTCTGCTTGTTTCATTCTCCTTATTCCTAATGTATCTTAATCTGCTGCATTATTTACATGTGTGGGAAGGCAGCACAGCTCTGTTCCAGAACTGTGCAAATAATGAGCTAGAGGTAAGGAAAATTAACTATAAAAAGCGAGAAAATATCTAAAACTTTTTGGAGAGTTAATGGTAAAAGTGCCATTATTTTAAAGTTTTATTAAATAACACAATTCTCTAACTCAATGTTATACAATTGTGTATAAAGTAGCTTTGTAACATTCTCAATGTCACATAATTCACATAACAATACAAACAATGTTTAGTATAGCCTTCCGGCAGTGGAACTGTAATTATATTGTGTTTACTTTGTGATGGTCATGAAAATAGTCCACGTTTGCACACAAAGATACCATATTTGATGATCGCAAGTTAAAAATATACAATGGTGGCCAAAAATATCTAGACAGTCAAGCTGTTTTCTAAGAACTATCTATCTATCTATCTATCTATCTATCTAAAGTCCATGTAATTTGCTCTCCTATATGTAGAATAACCCCTTCCAGATTGCTACTTTGTCATGGTGAAGGGGCTTGTGTACCTCAATGAAGCTGTGAGCTATACCATGTAGGCTCATTACAGCAAGGAGGTCAGACAAATTGTGGTCCACTGGAGAAGGAACCTGCAACCCACACCAGTATCTTTGCCATGAAAACCATATGGATAAGCACAACTAGACAACATGTGTGCTTGGTGTGCTGTGTCCATATGGCCAAAAAATGTCGGACATAACTGAAGGACTGAACAACAACAGTGTAGAATAAAGTTGCTAGTCAGATAAAGTTCCTGGTATTTATATATTGTGCTAATGAGATATGTGGCGCTTGCTTGTAAATCTAGTGGAAATTATTTGGGCTTCAATGAAAATGAGTAATATATTTGTAAATAAGTCAGCAAATTCAGAGGACTTACAGAAGTTCCATAAGTCGGATCTTATCTTATTGTTTTATAAAAATGTTGATTATTAACACATTGATAACAGCAGTTATGTATGGAAGATTAATACCCCCCCCCCCTTCTCCCCCCGCATGTGAAGCTGACCGTGTCATTGACCTTGTCAGGTCTGTTCTTCCACCCCCAACGCCTCTTTAGATACTCTATATAAGTTACACACTCCATATTGTTCTAATGTGAGTGTGTTAGATGTAGAGACATGGGCATAGGAGCCCAAAAAATCTGGGGGGGATAATTCAACTCTACTCCCAGGACAGGAACCAGGGGTGGATCTAATGTCGGTGTACCCAGTGCACTGCACCAGGGCCCTGCTCTGGGGGGACCCATTGCTGCAGTGCCCCTCAAAAACATTTTTTTTTTCAATTTCTTTGTTTAAATTCTGAATGCCTCTGCCCACCCAATATGATTATATACATGTATATATATATATATATATATATATATATATATATATATATATATTGTATCACTATATGGACTATGGACTATATGTCAACGTATAAATATATATATCACATATATAGTTCTCAGCAGTGCGAGCTTGCCAAAAAAATTTGGTAACGCAACGTTAAAACTGCGGGCCCTTGCGCTGGTGGAGATGTGCGCAATAGGCCCCGCACGACTTTGGCAAGGAGCTCCGAAGGCGCTCACTGCACTGGGGGAGATGTGCGCCGTTGACTCTGCACGCATTAATCATCATACCTACGACCCGCGGGACTACAGAACAACAGAAAACTCAAATACACACGGTGCGAGACCCGTAGCACTTTGAAAACAAAATCGCCACTTAGAGAAAAACAAAATATGACCTGCAAAAAATATGAACTTAATAACCGCGCACATCAAAAAACACAAAAAATAAATAAAAAAAACATACCAAAAACATCACACACAGCACGGGGGACAGCCAGGACGTCTGGGAGTGAGGTTCCTCGTGAATTTAAGTTGAATTTGCAAAGTTTCTTCACTCGAAAATCACCTAAACAAGAGAAAAAATGTCTGCTGAAAAAACGAAATCAAGGCTACACTAACCCTAAACAAGCAAAACACCGCCAGGCACATACGACTTTCAGCCAGAAACGTACAAGGTACAAAATACATTATTAGGAAGGACGGAAAATGCTCGAGACCTGCGTAACACATACACAATCATAACCATTTTATAACACTAACTTACAACTAATAACATTACCAAGCGAAAATGCCACTTTACACAACTAAACAAACGGTTTGCCCTCGCGCACGCAGCCTATTTACACTGCACACTTGCCACATTGCTGACACTTTCTCCTCAGGTCCCCAACAGTCCAAATGTACATTGTATGCTGCAGGAAAAACAACAGCAATTGTTAGCTCCTCAGGATATTGATTCCTGTATATATTCATTACAAATAGATAAAGTATATTCATTTATTATTTCATCAATTAATTAAAAACAGAGCAGAGACTCGCTTTGCCAAAAGCGCCCAGCTCGGATCTCACAATGAGCGCCGAGGGTGCTCAAAGGAGCAAAAGTACACATGGGGAGAGGCTCACAGTGAGCGCCAAAGTCGCTCATTGCAAGCCTCGCGATGAGCACTAAAGGCGCTCAGCACAGGGCTTGCTATGTGCAACAAAGGAGCTCAGACGACTAAAAGTACATGAGGGGAGAGGCTCACAATGAGCGCTGAAGGCACTCATTGCGAGCCTTGCGCTGAGGGCCTTTGGCCGAAAGTACTCAGAGCACCAAAAGTACTCAGAGAACTAAAAGCCTTACATTGTGTGGCAAACAGCATTACCTGCCTTACAATTTTCTTGCTGTAATTTTCTGACGGGCAAGTCGCTAGTACATATATAATTAGTGGGTCAAAGCTTTCATGGGAAAGACATAACGGCCAAATGTGGTAGTGCCGGATTAAGTTTTTTGCTATGTTTTTGTGTCCCCCATTCACTTATTGTCCCCCTCCCTCAGTTCCTACGTCCCTGTGTAGAGACATATATTTTGGTGGCCAGTAAGCCCATGTAACCTGCCCATTCCCAACTCCCTAACATGTTCATATTGAATTAAACTACATAGAGACTTTAGAAAGACTGGACTGAAATACTTTAATAATAGCTCTGCAATATTGTTACTCTTCGTTATTGTTACTTTGTATTATTGTGTAAACTTGACAAAGGGCAAACTATTTTATTTCATTATTTAATTTAACAAAGCAACAAAATCATTTAACAACAAACCTTTACATTGTTAATTTTAGTATGAAATTAACCTTTTTCTGCAGTTCCATTTTCTTTTATCAGCTGATACTTTCTGCTGCTTTCTCACAGGGATGTGTCCTTATAAACTAATGTGCTTTACATTATTCCTGTTAAAAGCACTGGCAGTTTCAGCTACCATATTCCCATTGTGCAAATAGATGCTTCCTCTGCATTCAGAATTTCCTCCATATCAGGATGTAGATCAGCAAAAACTAAAAGGGCAGATTGCAGGTCTTATCTGCTCTCAGAATTGATTTTTCTGTGTCCTATAGTTTCAACAGACAAAGGAGCGAGGATGGTGGGGGGGTCGGGGGTGACTCTTGGACGGCAGACCTAGCAAGGTCAGTGACAAGGCAGTTTCATGGGGGCGGGTGGACTAAATTTCACACAAGGCAAAAAGTACAGCTAAAAATAGCAGAAAAGAACACAGCAAAGGTCCCAGTTATTGCAGAAATACAAGACCACTTATAAATACATATAATTATAATTGATTGTTAGTGATTATTTGAGTGGAAGTGTTAAATAATTCAGCCTGAAAGCTGGGTATATTTTAAGCATTACAATTTTCTATCTATTCCTCCCACTCTCTAACTCTTCATTGTCACAGTGGGGAGTAATAAACTAGTGCATGTTTAGGTAGATAATAATCATCATAGAAACTTTAATGGGTATTATTCATTATTATAATATATATCAACTGGGCAT
Organism: Discoglossus pictus; assembly: GCA_027410445.1. Taxonomy (NCBI): domain Eukaryota; kingdom Metazoa; phylum Chordata; class Amphibia; order Anura; family Alytidae; genus Discoglossus; species Discoglossus pictus. Next base: position 52,091,096 of record CM050169.1, on the reverse strand, counting down.
ATACTTATTATTTATCACCAACGGCTATGAGTTAATTAATGCTTTATAGATGTTTGGGTTGCTCAGTCATGTCTGACTCTCCGGGACCTCATGGACTGTAACACACCAGGCTGATCCACTTGGTATTCATGGCAGAGATACTGGAGTGGGTTGCCAGTTCCTTCTCCAGTGAGCTACAGCATACACCTTCTGGTATTCCTCGGTAGTCTCCCATCCAAATACTGGCCAGGCCCAACCCTGATTGGCTTCAGGATGGTGGGACCTCTTGGTTGGAATCAAACCCATGACGCAGTAGTGAAAGCACCGAATCCTAACCACTGGACCACCAGGGAAGTCTGCTTTATAGATCATTTCTACTTAAAATACTTACACTTCAAGCACAGATATCTAACACTTCCACTCAAAATCTTTAAAGACAGACTCCCAGCAGCAATGATAGGGACAGATACTATCCTGAAGACTAATGTTTGGCAGCACGCTGTATACATCTTATCACATTATAGGATGGCGCAGCAGCCTCCCCTGGTGGTCATATCAGAAACTTTCAACTTTCCAGTTATTGCTGAAATTAAGAGTGCCCTTTAAATAAATATAATTGCAACAGTTTTTTATTAATAAATTAGGGGAAGTGTCAGATAACTGAGCTTGAGAGTTAGGTATTTTAAGATTAAATTATATATACAATACCTTCCTCTCTCTAAGTATACGTCTCTCTCTAAGTGTCTTAAGTATCTCTCAAAGTCTCTCTCTAAGTCTTAATTTCTAAGTCTAAGGGCCTGATTCAATTGCAAGCCCGCCACTCGATCATTGTAGGCCGTATGTCTGCAGGTTTGTTGTGTGTTCCCGTTCGTCTCCGAATCCGGAGCTATTCAATTAATCAAGCCCGCAAGTTACTGTCCCAAAGCTGAAACAGTAAACCATGCACTGGATCGAACAGGGCGGGAACATGATCAATTCGGCAAGCCCGTAACCTCCCATTTCGAATCAGTCAATGGAAAATGAGACATTATTATTGTCATTATTACGGCAGTAAAACATGGAGGTTACATGTTAATCAATTAGGTTTGGAGGTCCGATATGCGATCAGTCTCGCAAACCTGCAAACTAAAGCATTATGAAAATGAATGCCAATACTGTTCTAGTCCATGTGGGTGGCCTGATATGTATTAACTCATTGATACCCAAGATCAATATAACCCCGAAATGAAACATAAAAATAAAATAAATTTGCGAGCTTGAGACTGTTGTGCAATTAATTCCAATGTCTTTTATTGCTTTCCCCGTTATTTACAGTGCAGTATTGAGTTTTTATTTGCATTTACAGTGTTACGAATAGGTGTTTAACCCCCTTGCGGGTCCTCTCTAGCACTCGTAGGATTTTCTCTTTCATTTGCCATTTACGGGTTTGAAAACAATTGAGGCTTGGGGAAATTGAGCCATTGAATAGCGATTTGCGATTTTAGCCCTGAGAAAGTGACAGATCAAAGGCTTCCTGAAGGCTGTAAGTTACGAGGTTAACCATAGCCATTTTTTCAAGGCTGTAACTCGTTAACCGATTGGAGCACGCAAAAAGACGCCAATTGAATAGCAAATTAACTTGCAACCTCACTTACGGGATACAGTAACATGCAAAAGCTCAATTGAATTGGACTCTAAGTCTCTAAGTTTCTCTTTCTAAGACTCTCTTTAAGTCTAAGTCTATCTCTAAGTCTTGCCCATTTGTATAATGACATAGACTGCACACAAAAAATAATAAGCTATCATACCTTGTTACTGATAGCCTGAATAATACTAGTACATGTAAGTTATCCAAAGGCTGAGTAATACCAGTAGATGTAAGTTATCTAAATGATTTAAACCATGTCAACTATATATTAGATCATATTGTAAAAACATCCTCTAATTATTATTATGTACAAAAAAAATAAAGATGAGGCCCTAGTTATTCTCCTTTTCTCAATATTCCAGTTGGGGTCTTACCACTTGAGTTTGGAGCAAATTAAAATTTACCTTAAAAAAAGAAAAGAGCTCTTCATAGTAAAAAACATGGCAAACGAGGCTGTGACAGCTGATTCAGTAGAAGGAGGTCGATATATTTTTGAATAAAAAGGCATACAAAGTTATGTTGTTAACCAGTTATCCAGGGAATAATTCAATTGGTAAGTTTTTTAGATCATGATGGATTTTATTTAATCAATAAGACAATTGACAATGTTTCAATGAGGTTGTTTTTTTTCTTCCTCTGCATCATCTTATAATATAAGAATCAGAGAGATTTGAAGAGGCTGAACTTGATAACTGAAGTCTTTTTGAGCCTCAATTGCTATGTTAGGACCAAGCTACACAAACCAAACCACTCTGGTAGCTGTGAATACCGATGAAGTACTTAGTGACGTACGAAACGCGATGAGTACACAGAGCTTGGCACAGAAGGGTTTTCATAACTCTGTAATAAGTGTTTGTCTTCTATCAGATGTTATCATGTTCTGCTTTATAATGCTTTTTGGAATTGAATTGGGTCTTATTGACATCTGCGAGTAAGTAAGGATTGAAGTACCTAGAACGTCTTACAGTGGTGTGTTTGTCTTTACACTTCATAATGAAGTTTTTTGTGCACGCCAAATGAAATCTTAAAGGTATTAACATTTTTGTTGTATCTGAAAGGACGGATCTCCTGGAACTCGTACAATGCAGACAAAAAACAGGATATGGGTCGTAGGGCTGGTGTGGTAGGCCAGGGATCCATGGTCTGGGAGCTCTTCTGTGCAGTAACTAACACATATCATAAGAACACGTTAAGTACATACAGACAGTACAGAAACATAGGTTTGATGGCAGATAAGAACCAAAAGGCCCATCTAGTTTGTTCATTCTATCTACTTAAAAATGAAGCATCATGATGGCCAATATAATTTTAGTCGCCCTCCTTGGTATTTTATCTAGTTTATTGATATTCTTTTGGAGATATGGTGTCTATAACTGGACATAGTGTCTTGGTGAGGTCTGACTTAGAGTCTATCGAGTGACATTAGTACGTCTCTATATATGACTGGGGGTCTATAGAGTGACATTAGTACCTCTCATTCTCACTAGGGGTCTATATAACGACATTAGTAGCTCTATATATATGACTAGGGGTCTATAGAGTGACATTAGCACCTCTCTATATCTAACTAGACGTCTATAGAGTGGCATTAGTCGCTCTCTATATATGACTAGGGGTATATAGAGTGACATTAGTACCTCTCTATATCTGACTAGAGGTCTGTATAATGACATTAGTACCTCTATATTTCTGACTAGGGATCTATATAGTGACATTAGTACCTCTCTATATCTGACTAGAGTTCTATATAATGATATTAGTCACTCTCTATATCTGACTAGGGCTCTATAGAGTGACATTAGTAACTTTCTATTTCTGACTATGGGTCTATATAATGACATTAGTCATTCTATAAATATGACTAGGGGGTCTATAGAGGGACAGTAATACCTCTCTATTTCTTAGGGTCTATGGAGTGACATTAGTACCTCTCTATTTCTGCCTAGGGGTTTATTTTAGTCGCCCCCTCAAAATTGTATCAAGTTTATTATTATTCTTTTGGAGATATGGTGTTATTCTTGTGACTCATACATAGTCTTATATCTCCATGCAGGAAACCAATCCGCAATCAGTACCCTGCCTCGGGTGTCCAATTCAGAAGACCCATCTGACGATACCAGTTCTCAGAAAGAGGACTGTAGCAGCGCTGGCCTTGGGGAGGCTGATGACTTCAGTATTTGTACTGCCCCCCTGGAGCTCTCCTGTAGTCTCTGGCGTTCTGACTCCATGAAATCCTTCGTAATGGATTTTGGACCATCTCTCATGAGCGAGATCTTGGAAGAGACAGGGGCTCTACATAACAGCAGTTGCCAAGAAGATCTTCTATCTAGCTTCAACCAACTGGCAAGTCCAAGCAGTACCATGGATGATAGCAAATGGGAAGCCAGTCTATCTAGAAACGAGACCCAAAGAGCAAAGACCAAGGAATCAAACATCGAAGAACAAGTGACACAAGAACTACTGACCCAAGAAACAATGGCAGAAGAACCAATGACCCAAGAATCAGCAACGCAAAGACCAATGACTCAAGGATCAGTAACTAAAGAACAAATAAACCATATGCTTATGACCCAGGAAACATTGACTGAAGAACTAATGACTACAAATACTTTATATAATGAACCAATGACTAGTGAACCAATAACTCTCTTGCCAATGGCTCATGGAGCATCAAGGCTCATGTCATGGGACTCGTCTCCCATGACAGAGGACATGGATGTGGATTGGAAGCAGAATATCACACCCTTAGACCCAGCACATGATCCCAGAGGGGTATTATGGGTCTCCGAGGAGGAGCCTCCACTGGAGATGTAAAACTGTGGGGGAGTCACAAATTTTTCAGGAATAATTGAAATTTTGGAAAACGAAACTGTAACTAATACGGTGAATTGGTGTGGATATTGCCACTAAATCGGTGATGGAAAGCCATATTTGAGTGAGAATTTGCCTTTAAATCAGAACAATATTTCTTTGAGTGCAAGTTCCTTCTCTATTTTCATGATCATTTTAAAGGGTGATTGTAGTTGAGGAAAAAACTCACATGTTCGTTGTAAATTAGCCCTACAACTGCCTCACACAGAAGTAATGTGCAGAGGTTTCCTCCTTCCCCTACCACCCATTTACAGTGAAGACCCCCTTGTTATGTTCCTTATAATAGAAATAAGACCTTTGATTGGCTGAGCAGTCCGTGTAAAGGAGGTGTTGCTCCAAACTTGTTTTAAATCGATGGCACAATATATAAACACTCTCTCCCATTAAATATATATATTAGTGGACCAAAAATCATTCTATATCCTAAATACCTTTAGATCAGGGGTGTCTAAGTCCGGTCTGGATTTGAGGATACCCCTGCTGCACCCAGGTTAGGCTATCATTTCTTCAGTCATCCTAATTGACTCATCTGTGCACATAAAGGAAATCCACACACCCAGGCCTGTGTGCGGCCCTGCTGGACACCCTGCCTTAGATAATGATTTATGTTCAAATGTTATTAATTTCTAAGGGGATTTTTTTCTGAATTATTCCAGGGTTTTTGGTGGGTGAAACGGACAAATAAATAAATGGGACACAGAAAAGGAAAATTATATTTAAATGGAAACTAATCAGGTATTTCTATGATCCTATTGGTAAACTTGTATTGCTAATGAATAAATACTCTTTATTACCTGTTTATACAACTGTGTGTTGTCCTGGACATCTCCATTCTTGTACCTCCTTCTATCTGAGAGTACATACTTCTTGTTAAGTGTCTGGGGACCTTCCTTGGAAGTTGAGAGCAACTAATTGACACTCTATTTGCACTGTACTTGCCTATCAACCCTTCAAGCAGGAATACACTTTGAAAATGTAAGAGATAGAGAAATCTTAATAAGACAGCAATGGGGATGTCCAGGCATGCATATAATTACATATAATAGGTTTATTGATTGACCACTATTAAAGGGACATGGAAGGTTTTGGGATTTTACTACATATGTAATATCCCTGTGTATCTATTTACTTTTATGCGCTTTATTTTATTAAGAAGTTCTTGTATGCTTATATAAAATAATTCAGTTTGTACATGTTTGGGTCTGCCCACTGCAGCTCATCAATACACAGACTGGGAAGTGAGGTTTCAAATTAGCCTGTCAGTGACCTCTATCAAGTAGCATGTTGCAGAATATTGCCACTGATTGGTTATGAGAAGTACACTGAGCTGTAGAGGGCAGACCCATTCAGGGACTATTTGTATGAGTTTAGCTTATAAGCACTTGATAAGATAAAGTGCATACAAGTTAATAGATACACAGGGATATGATATACCTAGTAACAGCCATGTCCCTTTAATTTTAGTTCTTTAAAACAGAGCACTGGATATATGGGGCCAGTGTGTCCCTTTAAAATGAATGTGGCGCAGAATTACTGTGGAGGTTTGGTAATATAGTTAGGATATGGCCATATGTTATATATAAATATATATATTTACATACTATATAAACACATATTATATCAATGTACAGATCTCAGCTGGTAATGCCAGATATATTCCTTATTATTAAGGTGTGACCGATATTTATGGAATTGAGGGGTTTTATAATGTAGAATTTGGTTACAGATTGATGCTTATTTCACTGTTTTATAAGTATTATTATATTATCCAGCTACTACTCCCTCATTACTGCCCAAATCCTTGATTTTGCAGAGAGGACCAAAAATCTCAAGCTCCCTGCAAATAACAATGTAAAAACATAAAAAAAAAAATCCTTTTGGATTCCTCAGACATACTGACTCCATAAGGGAAAAAAAACAGAATTTGTTATGGCAGTAAAGAGAATATATATATATATATATATATATATATATATATATATATATATATATATATATATATATTTAGCAGGAGCTTGTAATTTATGGTCTTTGACAGCTCGTCTTCATATAGTTGGGTATATTGGTTGGTGCAGTTGAACTGCTGATAAGACTCAAGATAAGTAAACACTTTAAAAGTAGTGAAAATAGCTTCGAATGAAAAAAAACAACCCTTGACCACTTGATTTTTACTACTCAACATGATGGTGCAGAGCAGGATCCAATGGTTCTGAGTCCCTTTACTGAAAGGTATTGATACTAGGCCTGGGATCCAAGCAAAATACTGTTTATCATCAGTAATTGTATATATGAGATTAAATGGCTCATTCTGAGGACATGGTGGGGTCCGATGTTGAACAGATAGATACCCCCATAAAATAATTTGTGATACTAAACCACTTTGGTGTCTATGGCGGCGTGTGCTGAAGGCTTGTGGGTGGAGGAGAAATGGACAATGGGACCCACAACTCACCAGGAGAGCATACCCAACCAACAAGGATTTGGGGCAAAAGAAGAGGATTTAAGAGTATCCAGTGATTAAATGATAGAACTGATGAGTAAGCAAAGATTTAATTACAGCAGCGAGACATTCATCTAATACATGGAGCTTCAAAGATACTGCCACCATTATTTCTACTTGTAACAGATAAATACAAATCATTATTTTGAAACAATTAAATAAAATACATATTATTTTATGTTTGTCTCTTGTTCATTGTTTTGTATTTGGTTATCATGTATGTGTATATATATATATATATATATATATATATATATATACACACATATATATATATATATATATATATATACACATATATATATATATATACATATATATATATATATATATATATATATATATATATATATATATATATATATAGTTACAAGTTACCAGTCTCCTCTAGGTCTGTGTCTCATGCCCTTTGATGGAGGACACATCAGGCTGTATATTATTTTCCAAGTTTTACTGGAATTTATCAAGTGATACAAAAATAATAAACCAAAACAAATCAAAGAAAATTATATACAGTTTCCTCACTACCCAGCCCTCATCTAGCTAAATCTGGGTGGAGCAAAACAAACAAACCAATAGTTTGACCTGTATATTTCTTCATACTCCACTCTGCTCCAAGCGGTCATAAGCTACAGGCTGCTGTCTCACTGTGTGTGTCTTTCTCCTTGCAAAAATCAGTCCATTAGCAGCACCTCCAATACTCCAGGAGCAGTCTTAAATCAGGGCTGCCCAGGTGCAGCTAATCAACTGAGTAGGAAAGTTAATCCCTGCAGTCCTACTGCAGAAGAGAGTCTGTGTGTTCACATAAACCCCTTGGATAACTCTGTCACAATAATGAATGCTTAAAATATATTTTTTTGAAGAACAACACTGGTAAATGGGCAACATGACTTTAAACTACTAATTTTAAGTTATTTACTACTTACTCTTCTTTTCCCCACTTGTATTATATTTTATTTCACTCTATAAAACCATTCTGTGTGAGTGCCTGGGATTTACAAGCAGACAGAGTGGGAGAAGCAGGTCATCAGTATTACAGACACCCCAAAGGCCCTCATTCAATTGCAATTTGGCCAATTGAATAGGGCTCTAAATAAGATAATAACATATTTTTTTAAAGACGTTTTTAGTTAGTAAGCACCTATCCAAAAGCAAGGTTTTTACTAGCTAAAAACTTATTTAAAAAAATATGCTATGTGCTTATTTAGAGCCCTATTCAATTGGCCAAATCACAATTCAATGAGGGCCATAGAGTGCACACATCAGAAAACGAATACAAGAAATACAGAACCCTGATGTCAATTGGTCTCTCATTCTCATTTACAACCTTATGAGACTATTGATCAGTATATTGCTTACCCTTATTAGCTAAAAAGCATGTAATAACTTATTAACTGCATCATATGACATTCCCAACAGGGATGATGGGAGCCAGTATTAAAGATAGTAGCATTTTACAACCTTGCGAGGAAGGTAAGCTTAGTGAAACTATTAACCTATTAAGTGTAAATGACTAATAACATATTGTATCAATATCCCTTTCATAAAATTCATATTTCAATATGGTGTAATTTCCTTCAAGTTTCAAGGAATACTAAACTATCGAAAGACAGAGCATTGCTTGGTTAACTTACAGTCAATGGCGTATTTCTGGTAAGGCCCAGGCCTAGGGCAGCATATGTTTGCATATGCACAGAAATGTCTATGATCAATGTCATCTTTCTGTAATCTCTGTAGTCCCTTTAAGGCATTTCTCTGATTTCTTTCTTTCTTTTGTTTTTAAGACACAAAATTTCCACATTATCGGTATCTTTATAATTGTTTTCCAGCTCTTCCAGCAGATCATGTGCATGATATTCAGGAGCACAGATATAATTGTTTCTGCCGTCGATGGAACCCGCAATCAGCCACCACATAATTATAGGATTTAGGGACACGAGATACCAAATGTTCCATTGTGTATTTAAAACAAAGTTGACACTTAATGTAAAGTTTTTCTTCAACTCAAGCTCCCCTTGCCATGTATTCCAGCAGCTTTAAGAACTTAAAGGGATACGGTCACCCCAACATGTTGGTTTTATCTTCAAAAAGATTGCAAACTGTTTACATATTGTACAAGTCATTTTTCCCAGCAGAAAATAGTTCCTGATTGTATGCACGGCTCCAGTAAGCTAATGTGTGACTAATTGTGATGATTTATAGAAAATAGTGAGGGAGGGATCTAACTGCATGGTCAGAATTGGAGCGCATAATTGTTTTCCCCATTACAGAAAGGTGGCATTGTTAAATGTTAGAGGCACCCTGTCACCCCAACAGGAAGTTGGTTTGGTTCCATGTTAAAGGGCGCCCTGTCACCCCAACAGGAAGTTGGTTTCATGTTTAAGGTACCCTGCCAACCCAACAGGAAGTTGGTTTCATGTTAAAGGGTCCCTGTCACACCAACAGGTAGTTGGTTTTGTGTTAAAGGGACCCAGTCACCTCAACAATAATTAGATTTTGTGTTAAAGAGACCCTGTCACCCCAACAGGAAGTTGGTTTCATGTTAAAGGGACCCTGTCACCCCAACAGGAAGTCGATTTTGTGTTAAAGGGACCCTGTCACCCCAACAGGAAGTTGGTTTCCTGTAAAAGGTACCCTGTCACCTCAACAGGTAGTTGGTTTCATGTTAAAAGGACCCTGTCACCCCAACAGGAAGTATATTTTGTGTTAAAAGGACCCTGTCACCCCAACAAGTAGTTGATTTTGTGTTAAAGGGACCTTGTCACCCCAACAGGAAGTTGGTTTCATGTTAAAGGGACCCTGTCACCCCAACAAGTAGTTGATTTTTTGTTAAAGGGACTCTGTCCCACCAACAGGAAGTTGGTTTCATGTTAAAGGGACTCTGTCACCCCAACAGGAAGTCAACTTTGTGTTAAAGGGACCCTGTCACCCCAACAGGAAGTTGGTTTTATGTTAAAAAGACATTGTCACCCCAACAGGTACTTGGTTTCATGTTAAAGGGACCCTGTCACCCCAACAGGAAGTATATTTTGTGTTAAAGGGACCCTGTCCCCCCAACAGGAAGTTGGTTTCCTGTAAAAGGTACCCTGTCACCTCAACAGGTAGTTGGTTTTGTGTTAAAGGGACCCTGTCACCCCAACATGAAGTATATTTTGTGTTAAAGGGATCCTGTCACCCCAACAGGAAGCATATTTTGTGTTAAAGGGACCCTGCCCCCCCCAACAGGAAGTTGGTTTCATGTAAAAGGTACCCTGTCCCCCCAACAGGAAGTTGGTTTCATGTAAAAGGTACCCTGTCACCTCAACAGGTAGTTGGTTTTGTGTTAAAGGGACCCTGTCAACCCAACAGGAAGTATATTTTGTGTTAAAGGGACTCTGTCACCCCAACAGGAAATATATTTTGTGTTAAAGGGACCCTGTCACCCCAACAGGAAGTTGGTTTCATGTTAAAGGGACCCTGTCACCCCAACAGGAAGTCGATTTTGTGTTTAAGGGACCCTGTCACCCCAACAGGAAGTTGGTTTCATGTTAAAGGGTCCCTGTCACGCCAACAGGTATTTGATTTTCTGTTAAAGGGACTCTGTCCCCCCAACAGGAAATTGGTTTCATGTAAAAGGTACCCTGTCACCTCAACAGTTAGTTGGTTTCATGTTAAAAGGACCCTGTCACCCCAACAGGAAGTATATTTTGTGTTAAAAGGACCCTGTCACCCCAACAAGTAGTTGATTTTGTGTTAAAGGGACCTTGTCACCCCAACAGGAAGTTGGTTTCATGTTAAAGGGACCCTGTCACCCCAACAAGTAGTTAATTTTTTGTTAAAGGGACTCTGTCCCACCAACAGGAAGTTGGTTTCATGTTAAAGGGACTCTGTCACCCCAACAGGAAGTCAACTTTGTGTTAAAGGGACCCTGTCACCCCAACAGGAAGTTGGTTTTATGTTAAAGGGACATTGTCACCCCAACAGGTACTTGGTTTCATGTTAAAGGGACCCTGTCACCCCAACAGGAAGTATATTTTGTGTTAAAGGGACCCTGTCCCCCCAACAGGAAGTTGGTTTCCTGTAAAAGGTACCCTGTCACCTCAACAGGTAGTTGGTTGTGTGTTAAAGGGACCCTGTCACCCCAACATGAAGTATATTTTGTGTTAAAGGGATCCTGTCACCCCGACAGAAAGTATATTTTGTGTTAAAGGGACCCTGCCCCCCCCAACAGGAAGTTGGTTTCATGTAAAAGGTACCCTGTCCCCCCAACAGGAAGTTGGTTTCATGTAAAAGGTACCCTGTCACCTCAACAGGTAGTTGGTTTTGTGTTAAAGGGACCCTGTCAACCCAACAGGAAGTATATTTTGTGTTAAAGGGACCCTGTCACCCCAACAGGAAATATATTTTGTGTTAAAGGGACCCTGTCCCCCCAACAGGTAGTTGGTTTCATGTAAAAGGGACCCTGTCACCCCAACAGGAAGTATATTTTGTGTTAAAAGGACCCTGTCACCCCAACAAGTAGTTGATTTTGTGTTAAAGGGACCCTGTCACCCCAACAGGAAGTTGGTTTCATGTTAAAGAGACCCTGTCACCCCAACAGGAAGTTGGTTTCATGTTAAAGGGACCCTGTCACCCCAACAGGAAGTTGGTTTCATGTTAAAGGGACCCTGTCACCCCAACAGGAAGTCGATTTTGTGTTAAAGGGACCCTGTCACCCCAACAGGAAGTTGGTTTCATGTTAAAGGGTCCCTGTCACGCCAACAGGTATTTGATTTTCTGTTAAAGGGACTCTGTCCCCCCAACAGGAAATTGGTTTCATGTAAAAGGTACCCTGTCACCTCAACAGGTAGTTGGTTTCATGTTAAAAGGACCCTGTCACCCCAACAGGAAGTATATTTTGTGTTAAAAGGACCCTGTCACCCCAACAAGTAGTTGATTTTGTGTTAAAGGGACCTTGTCACCCCAACAGGAAGTTGGTTTCATGTTAAAGGGACCCTGTCACCCCAACAAGTAGTTGATTTTTTGTTAAAGGGACTCTGTGCCACCAACAGGAAGTTGGTTTCATGTTAAAGGGACTCTGTCACCCCAACAGGAAGTCAACTTTGTGTTAAAGGGACCCTGTCACCCCAACAGGAAGTTGGTTTTATGTTAAAGGGACATTGTCACCCCAACAGGTACTTGGTTTCATGTTAAAGGGACCCTGTCACCCCAACAGGAAGTATATTTTGTGTTAAAGGGACCCTGTCCCCCCAACAGGAAGTTGGTTTCCTGTAAAAGGTACCCCGTCACCTCAACAGGTAGTTGGTTTTGTGTTAAAGGGACCCTGTCACCCCAACATGAAGTATATTTTGTGTTAAAGGGATCCTGTCACCCCAACAGGAAGTATATTTTGTGTTAAAGGGACCCTGCCCCCCCCCCAACAGGAAGTTGGTTTCATGTAAAAGGTACCCTGTCCCCCCAACAGGAAGTTGGTTTCATGTAAAAGGTACCCTGTCACCTCAACAGGTAGTTGGTTTTGTGTTAAAGGGACCCTGTCACCCCAACAGGAAGTATATTTTGTGTTAAAGGGACCCTGTCACCCCAACAGGAAATATATTTTGTGTTAAAGGGACCCTGTCCCCCCAACAGGAAGTTGGTTTCATGTAAAAGGGACCCTGTCACCCCAACAGGAAGTATATTTTGTGTTAAAAGGACCCTGTCACCCCAACAAGTAGTTGATTTTGTGTTAAAGGGACCTTGTCACCCCAACAGGAAGTTGGTTTCATGTTAAAGGGACCCTGTCACCCCAACAAGTAGTTGATTTTTTGTTAAAGGGACTCTGTCCCACCAACAGGAAGTTGGTTTCATGTAAAAGGTACCCTGTCACCTCAACAGGTAGTTGGTTACATGTTTAAAGGACCCTGTCACCCCAACAGGAAGTATATTTTGTGTTAAAAGGACCCTGTCACCCCAACAACTAGTTGGTTTTGTGTTAAAGGGACCTTATCACCCCAACAGGAAGTTGGTTTCATGTTAAAGGGACCCTGTCACCCCAACAGGAAGTCTATTTTGTGTTAAAGGGACCCTGTCACCCCAACAGGAAGTTGGTTTCATGTTAAAGGGACCCTGTCACCCCAACATGAAGTATATTTTGTGTTAAAGGGACCCTGTCCCCCCAACAGGAAGTTGGTTTCATGTAAAAGGTACCCTGTCAACTCAACAGGTAGTTGGTTTTGTGTTAAAGGGACCCTGTCACCCCAACAGGAAGTATATTTTGTGTTAAAGGGACCCTGTCACCCCAACAGGAAGTCAATTTTGTGTTAAAGTGACCCTGTCACCCCAACAGGAAGTTGGTTTCATGTTAAAGGGACATTGTCACCCCAACAGGTAGTTGGTTTTGTGTTAAAGGGACCTTGTCACCCCAACAGGAAATTGGTTTCATGTTATACGGACGCTGTTACACTAACAGGTAGTTGCTTTTGTGTTAAAGGGACCCTGTCACCCAAACAGGAAGTTGGTATTGTGTTGAAGATACTCAACCAGAACATATTGATAACACATCTTGTGTGTTTAAAACTCTCAGAATGCATATCTGGTGCATGTTGTCCTAAAATCCCATGGCCGTAGTAATGTGTGTAAAACAACCCTTTAGGTAGCTGAAGCAGTAAGTATGGTGAAGAGGACAGAAAGCTGTTAATAAGGAGGAATATATATATATATATATATATATATATATATATATATATATATATATAGTACATTTGTGCTCGCATTTGAACATTTGAACGTCTGAAACAAGTTAAAAAACTTGCTTCCTGCTCAGAATTCCGAGAAATAAAATGATTGCACTGCATTCTGGGATCCTGGGCAGGCACATGCAAATTTGCCCACAAAGGCTTCACTCTTTAATCCAAATACCATTTCAGACATGGCTCCTTTTAAGCATATGCCTGCTGTATTACAAAGCTTTAAGCAAAGTCCAGGATGACTTATGCAGAAGCCAGGAAACCTACCCACAGACAGCAGTTACGAGGTTGCTGCCTCGCATTAGCATGGGATATATGGGTATATATCTTCTTTCTGGTGCATTTTAGTTTTTTCTCACAGGGAGCCTGATTGTCTAGAACCAGCTCTGCATTTCCCCGGCACGCCCTGTGTACTCAGAGAGTATTTGTGATACTGCAGGTATTTGTACATTATTTCATAGTGTAATAAAACATAGAGCATGAGCTGGATAAGATAATATAACTTTATTATAGCTGATAGCGAGTGACATTGTTTATTCATATTTGAATGAGGTGACTTTGATGTCGCCCTTTACAGACAGGTAGGTCAGCTTGTCATAGCCATGGCGGTTGGGGAAGGAGATCTCGTGGCCGTCGGGAAGTTTCACAGTGAACTTGTCGCCTTCGAACTTGATAGAGAACTGAGGAGACAAGGAAAGAGATAGAGGAATGTGAGGAGGAGATCTGGGAGCTGTGAGGATGTGACCGTGAGTGTCAGGAGTACTTTCTTACTCATTCCTAATACCAGTACTTTCTTACTCATTCCTAATACCAGTGGCGGAGCTAGAGGATGGAGGGCCCTGGTGCAAAAAAAATGTTCTGGGTCCCCCTCTGGGGGGGATGTTTTACGTTGGGCCCCGCCAGAACAAAATTATTCAGGGCTCCTCCCCCAGACCCCTTCCTATAACTTCTCCCCTTCCGAAGACCCCATCCCATAACAGCAAACCTTCCCAAAGCCTTTATCCATTGCTGCTCTACCCCCAAGACCTCTTTCCAATATATATACATATATATATATATAAACAGTCCTTGTAATCAGCCATCCCCTCTGAGCATCCATCCACACACAGCATCCAACCCCGCTCAGCACCCACTTTACATAGCACCAATCCCTATCTCCTTTCTTCTTCCCACACACAACCTATCCCTCTGTACTTTGCTGTCACTTTGAGCCCCTTGCTCTCTAACTTTCTTCCCTGATACACATCCCCAGCATGCTGAACTGCTACACACTGCCACCTCTTGGAGCTTCAGTGGGAATGCTCTTATTTAAACAGGCACACACCAATTTCAGACCAGGGGCAAGTGGTGTGCAGCCAAGGAGGCACAGGGGGAGCCCCGCGGGGTCCCCTACACTTCAGAAAAAAAATGAAATGCAGCAATGTTATGTTTTGTAACCGGTGACACACAACCTGACATCTGACCGTAGTTTGTAACCTCTTACCCACACCTTGTTCACCTACCTATTTGAATTCTGGCATTGTATGACGCAATCCCCTTTACCACTGATCCTTGTTTGATCCCCATATGACCTTTGACACTCACCTTGACATCTGACCCTGGAGTGAAGCACATGTGCCCCGACCTCTGCTCAGACTCCCAGCTGTTGCTGTGCTTGGAGTTGCACACAATGGTTTTTTCGTGCAGGCGAGGGTTAAAGTGCAGCCCCACATCAGTGGCACTGCGGCCGATGTTAACTGAGAAACTGCAAGAGGAGAGAGCGGTTAAAATCCGGGCGACTGCAGATACAAAACTGTCACTGACTGAGACAAGCAATCTGGGGCCAGTCTCACTGATTCGGGGTGAATTTATCTGATTTAATGTCATTGTATCCGATTTCCCCATTCTGGAACTATACCTTCATGGTGAAGGGACTTGTCTACTTCAATGAAGCTGTGAACTATACCATGTAGGGTCATCTAATATGGTCAGGTCATAGCAGAGAGGTCAGACAAATTATGGTCCATTGGAGAAGGAACTGACAACCCACTCCAGTTAATCTTATACATAAGCACAAACAGACATAACGATATGGCACAGGAAGATGAACCCCTTAGTTCAGAAAGTGTCTACCACACTACTGGGGAAGAGCAGATCTAACACCAGATCTAATGAAGTGGTTGGGCCAAAGTTGAGAGGACACCCAGGTGCGGATGTATCTGGAGGGGAAAGAGAAGTCTACTGCTGCAAAGACCAATTCAGAATAAGAACCTGGGATGTTAGATATATGAACCAGGCAAACTAGATGTGGTCAGACACGAGATGACAAGATTAAACATTGATATCCTGGGAATTAGTCTACTCAAATGAACTAGAATGAGATATTTTATATCCAACAACCACCAGATCTTCTACTATAATCGAGAATCTCGAAGAAGAAATAGGGTAGCCCTCATGATCAATGAAAGGATGGCCAAAGCAGTGCTCGGTTAAAACCCCAAAAATAACAGAATGATTTAAATTAAAATTGAAGGCAAGCCATTTAACATAACAGTGATCCAATTCTATGCTCCAACCATGGATGCTGATGAGGCTGAAGTTGTCCAGTTCTATGCAGACATTCAACGCATCATAGATATAACACCAAGAAAACCATGAGCTTCTTATTGCAAAGTTCAGAATTAGACTGAAGAAAAGGGCCAAGCAGATACAAAAAAAACAACATCCCCTGTGAATATGCAGTGGAAGTAAAGAATAGATTTAAGGAACTAGACATGGAAGATAGAATGCCTGAAGAACTTTGGACAGAAGTTTACAACATAATCCAGGAAACCACAACAAAGAATATCCCTAAAAGAAAGAAAAGAAGTAAGAAGTAAAACTGGCTGTCTGATGAGGCTTTGGAAGTAGCCAAGGAAAGAAGGAAAGAGAAAGGTAGTAGAGAAAAGATTTGTCCAACTGAATGCAGAATTCCAGAGGATAGCAAGAAGAGACAAGGAGATATTCTACAATGAACGATGTAAAGAGATTGAAGAAGATAACCCAATGGGTAAATCAAGAGACCTCTTCAAGAAAATTGGATCCTAAAAGGCACCTTTCATTCCAAAGTGGGTGTGATAAAAGACAAAATGGTGTGGATTTAAGAGAAGAAGATCAGATAAAGAAGAGGTGGCAGGAATACACTGAAGATCTATACAGGAAGGATTTTTTTCTTTTTAGTTTCTCCAATCAGCTGTAGCCAGACATCTTGGAAAGTGAAGTGAGAGGAGCCCTAGAATGTCATGCTGATAACACGGCTGCAGGAGTTGATGAAACCCCACGTGAACTAATCAAATTCCTACAAGATGATGCTGTGAAAGTGTTATTTGCCTTATGCCAACACATTTTGAAAACTCAACAGTGGCCAATAGACTGGAAAAGGTCAGTCTACATCCCAATCCCCAAAAAGGCAGTGCCAGTGTGCTCCAATTATCAAGAAAATACATTTATTTCCCATGCCAGCAATGTAATTGTCACAATCCCCCTGACAACCAGCCCCTTTGGACTAATATAATCCGCCCAGGATGGATTAAGATTTTTAAGGCATGCCATTACTCTAGCCACATAATAACTTGAGGGAGCTATGAATATCTGTACTCTTATTTATGTGGTTGTACGATAGGGAAATTGTACCTTGTCTGTCGCACCTGTGTATGGACTGGGCCTAGTGGTGGTTTCATAGTTATTTAATATGTTTTTATGTTATGTTGATTCCCTATGTATGTTCCCTTATGATATTAGATGCTGTCTCCACTCTCCCTCCATCACAGTTTATATTTAAACTGAAAATTTCACTTGTCAGTTTTGCTCCAGACTTGATAAAGTGAGCCTAACAGATATCGCTGTATGTGACTGGATGAATATACATATGGAACAAGATATCTAGAAGATATATGTGTCAGAATTCTCAGAGAAGATAAGAGCTGCCCCTGGTTCTATACAACTACTTCAGCTGATTTTAGGATGTTATAATGCCTTGGTGAAGGGACCAAAAAGAACCTGAACGATCTTCTGAGTAGGTTTATAATGTAATGGCCATGATTTGCCCTTGATAAGTATAAGGTTATCCAGAGGATTATTTACACCGAGCTTAGATAGATAGAATGGGCAGTCTAGATGGTTCTTAATCTGCTTTCATATATATGTTTCTTAACAAAAATCAGATTTTTTTTATTCCATTGTAAAACACTGATTTTTTTTCCTGCCAAATTTGGTTTTTCATTTTCTACAGGAAAGCGTCTGACCTAAGAGCTCATTATTTCTGGTAAATGTCCCTCTCTTTTAATGTCCCTAGAAAGCGGGTCCTGTCTGTGATGCCTATTGTATAATCTGCCATTCGCGTGACGCACATCTCGTATTAACTCACTTCTTAGCGTCCCCCGGGAGATGACCCTTCAGCTTCAGACTGTCTCCAGATTTCAGCTCCAGGTTCAAGACTTCAAATTTCTCCTGTGTATCAAAAAGATATAAAAACACTCAGAACATATAGTGTATATATAATAATAGTGTTAAACATCCAATCAGATTATATTTTTACTTAGAATTAAATAATATTGTCGTCATATATTTATAATACACTATTTTTCATTTAAAAATAAGCAAAATATTTCAGATTAAAATGAATTCAGCCACTAATATATTACCTTTATAATGCAATTATGGAATCTACCATCTTAAAGTGGGATTAAAATTTGAATTAAAAAATAAATAAATAAATAAGAGAGCAAAGAAACATTTTGCCTGAGGAAGTCTGTGCTAGGCGAAACGCGTCAAGTTTTTAACATGATTATATTAGATTCTTTGGAGCAATACATTTATTTATTACCCTACATTATTGTGGTAGGATAGTAAATACATCTATTGCCTCTAATAAACCTGTATAATTGCATTAAATTACTGACATGTTTCTTTTAGCACAGACTTCCTCAGACATTTTTTTATGTGAGTATATTCCTTACTATATCCTTTGAATTATTCGTTGCTGTTTGTTTCCATTTTTCTGGTTAGTTTCTTTCTGCTACTTTCTCAAGAAGGCACATACTTCTTAGCTAATTGGTTTTCAATTAGCATAATTGAACGCCATGCTAGCTTTAAAAGTCAAAATTCATGACTCGGTTTCCCAGATTATGTGGTTGGTGACAGAGAAGCTTAATGAATCTGGCCCAGTGTATACATAGTGATGGCTGTGTGTGCAATGCTGCATCTTAAGGGTCTCTGTAAACTACAGCAAGGAGCTCTGTGCTGGATAATATGATACAGTGATGAAGGAGTTAATTATATCACCCACGAGCCCCTCTCCTGTCTGGGGAATGCAAATAATAAAGCACAAACAAACAGATAGATATGAAGGGGGTGATAATTATATACAGGGGGAGATCACACCTGCCCAGAGAACAGAGGAATCCGGGGGTGGGTGTCAGGGTGTCATCTGCTAGAGACAGGCTGGGATAGTAGGGCAGGGGGAGAGAAAGAGAGAGGGAGAGAGAGGGGAGAGAGGGAGAAAGAGAGCCAGGGGGGGAGAGGAGTGAGAGAAAGAGTGGAAGATGGAGGGAGAGAGGGAAGAGAAGAGAGAGAGAGATAGAGGGGGCAGAGAAGAGGGAGGTAGAAATAGATAGAAGAGGTAGAGAAGAGGGAGGGAGAAATAGAGGGGTAGAGAAGAGCAAGGGAGAAATAGATAGAGGGGATATAGAAGAGGGAGAGAGGAAGGCAAGAGAAGAGGGAGAGATAGATAAAGAAAAGGGGAGAGTAGAAGGAGGGAGGGAGAAAAGGGGGAAGCGAGAATGAAAAAAGCAGAGAGGAGAGTAGATGGTGGGAGAGAGAGGGGAAGAAAGAAAGAAAGAAAGATAGATAGATAGATAGATAGATAGATAGATAGATAGATAGATAGATAGAAAGAAAGAAAGAAAGATGGATAAGGGAAGGAGGTACAGAAGGAATGGAAGAGGGAGGGAGAGATGAAAAGAGAGAGAAGAGGGAAGAAGCGAGAAATAGAGAGAGGCAGAGAAAAAGGAAGGAGAGAGCAAGAGGGGAGAGAGGAAAGACAGAAGGAGGAGGAACGGATACATAGAGGAGAGGAGAGAGAGATAAGAGGGAGCAGAATGAACAGTAGAGATAAAAGAGAGAGGAGATAGAAAACTAGAGAGAGGGGGGAAATATAGTTAAGACGAGAAAGGGAGAAAAGAGTTGAGAAAGAGGAGGAAAAGAGATGAGGAACAGAGAGGGAGAAAGAGAGAATAGAAAAGAGGAACAGTGAGAGAGAAGGGGGGGGGGGGGGGAAGTGGAAAATAGGAAGGACAGGAGGAATAGAGAGAGAGACCAGAGACAAGTGTCACTCATTAGGGATCACTGGGGTATTTAATAAAGAGAAAAACTAGACAACAGCTCATTGACTTTCTGTTACTGTTCATCTTATTTTATAAAAACCCTTAATATATGTCTGGCTGTGGTTCCCAAAAATACATTTCATAGGGTCACTTATAACTGTCACTAAGGACCCCTTGTCTTTTACTAGAGACTTTTGCAGGGGCCTTCATGTCACTATGGTATACAGCGTACGAAGGGCGAACTTTATATTATAGGTCCTACTGATAATATATATATATATATATATATATATATATATATACCCCCTTTGTGCCCCTGTGTGTGTGAGAGTCTCCTGGTGAGTGTGAAAAATTACATCACGGCCATCGTGACAGATACGGCTCTTTATGTTATAAGATTTAGATATTTATAGAGCCTCATTCAATTGAGGCATCGGGAGATCCGGGCTTCGGAAATGTAGCCTGCAAGTTATTTTGCTATTCAATTGGCGTCTTTTTGCTGGCTCTGATCGAGTTACGGGCTCCGGCCTCCGTTTCACTGCGATGGTTCAAATCGCAAGTTAATGCCATTACAAATCTTTGATCTTTCACGGCCGCAAGATTTCCGAAAGCTAAAATCGCAAATCGCTATTCAATTGCTCCAATTCCCCTTCCCTTACCACTCCGTCAAGCCCGCAAATGGCAAAAGTCAAACCACAAGTTACTGGTACCAAGGAGGTCTCACAAAGGGCTTAATGCACTTTAAAAGCAAATAAAAAATTAATACTATACTTTAATTAAAAGTGAAAGTGATGTTAGGTCTTAGAATAAATAGCACAACATTCTCAAGCTCGCAAATCGGCCCGCAAAAATACTTGATTTCCGTCTTATATCGATCATGTTGAAGCTCGCAAATGCTACTTTCAATAGCATGGTTTGCGATGTGCGCTATCGGGCCGGGACTTGTGGGCCGGTCAAATCGAATAGCACCATAAGTTTCGGACGCTGCAGGCCCGTAGGAGGCCCCCAGAATTACGTCCTATACCTCCATAACTTGCGCCTCTCAATTGAATGAGGCTCATATTATCTGTTGAACCTGTAGCATTTTCACTTCCTCCTCAGACCACATGACATACTCTATCTTCATACTTCAATAGCAGATGCCCATTAATGTGGCTAAAGAATAAAGCTGCCTTTTAGACCCCTATCAGAGGTGTATTACCACTGAACAGAAATATAGACGTTTCAGTATAACATCTAAAACATTTAAGCATTATAAGAAAGCATTATAGAATTATATAAATAATATATATATATATATATATATATATATATATATATATATATATATATATAACAATTTGTAGTCAGACAGGCCATCTTCAAAATAAAGCTGATTAAAAGAATAATATATAATATCAATGTTTTTCACACCCTGACATAGAAACATAGATTTGATGGCAGATATGAACCAAAAGGTCAATCTAATCTGCCTATTATATCCATCTAAAAAGCATGGCTTAATTAAACCTTATGCTCACAGCAGTCATGTTTGAATTCCTTAACTGTAACCCTGTTCCATTTATCTTCTACCCTTTCTGTAATATATGTTTGCACGTTACCCCTAAGACACCCACCCTCTAATGTCCAATAATGGCTCTCCAAAGTGCTCAGTGTTGAATAAAATATCTTGCCCACAGTACCACTGCTTTTGAAGAGCGTGAATTATTTAGATATCATTAGGGAGCAATGGTTATAAATGTATTAAGTAGAACTTACAGACATGGCGTTGGCTGGTTGGGTCGTTCCTAGGGGTATCTGTATGAGGAAGTACCCTACCCAGCCACTGTGTGCTGTATTTATACAGAATTGCCACTATGCTCCCCCCAGTAGCCAGGTTATCTATTAACGGACCATAGATCCGGGTGTTGTAAAAGTCAGGACTTTGCCCCTGTGACTGTATTTGCCATCACTTATTGTTACAGACATGGGTACGGCAATCCCCAGTGGGGGGGGGGGGGGGCTAGGAATGTGGTGGGACACATAGGAATATCTCCTGTAACCCACTGACTCACTATACAAACACCCCATGTCTGCTCTCAATGAGTAGAGGTAAATCATTTGGGGGCATTGGCTTTAAGGTCTTTGCACCTTGGGTGGGGGTACAAGGAGACGCCGAGGGTAGCTGCTGTATATGGCACCGAAAAATATTACGCATAAGTGTGAGTGGCCCTATACAAGAAACATCAAAGATACATCAAAGAAAAGAATCCAAAACTATAAAATATCAAAAATAAAACAAAAAAAGCATCAACAAATACATATACTCAAATTATAAAATATCAAAAACTGTAATAAAACAAATAAGTGTCAACAAATACATATACTTGAAATATATTAAAAACTGTAATAAAACAAAGTATCAAAAATACATATACTCAAAATATAACATATCAAAAACTGTAATAAAACAAATAAGTATCAAAAATACATATACTCAAAATATAACATCAAAAACTGTAATACAACAAAGTATCAAAAATACATATACTCAAATCATAACATATCAAAAACTAAGAAGTATAAAAAGTTATAAAGTATCAAAAAATTTAAAATTTTATTATAAAGCATCAACAAATAAAACATATTAAAATGATCACATGTTATAATTATCTAACTACGATTCGTCGTCACGCTGCGTTGCGTAGTGCGTACGACTTAGCGATGATCTCCGGCGAGCCTCGCACAGCGAGGCGAGCCGTTAAATCGTAGCACTTTGGCAATGAGCGCCGCAGGCGCTCATTGAAGGCGTGCCTCGCGTAGCGAGGCGAGCCGTTATGTTAAACCGTAGCACTTTGGCAATGAGCGCCGCAGGCGCTCATTGCAGGCGAGCCTCGCATAGCGAGGCAAGCCGTTAAACCGTAGCACTTAGAAAAAAAAATACGAGATGAAAAAAATTACGAGATAAGCGGCGGAACAAAAACACAAAAAAAAACACTAAATACACACTAAAAAATTAAATAAAGGTCACTTACAGCATGGGGAACCAGGCAGGATGTCTGGGAGTGAGTTGGAACTGCAATTTACATCGATTTAGCCGAGTTACAAAGATCGAAAATCGGCTAAGCGAGAAAAAAATGAAAACGAGGCTATACTACTACGAACTGCGTAAAACACAGTCACAGACGTATGTGTTTCAAAAACAACGAGATAAAGGATGCGGATTAACCGCGCAATGAGTAAAAAGACAGTAGCGAGTACATTTTACAAAACGCAATTACAGATTTACGCATTAACACAGATTTAACGCCTTTGTCTCGCGCAACATCGGATTTCTCGCCTAAACCAACCCATTTGATGAAATATAAGTTGAAAGTTACAAAAATAAAAATGTCAAATTTTTTTTTTTTAATTTCTTTTAAGAAAATAAAAAAGGGACAAATGTAGCGTCATGTTGTGTGGCAAACAAATTTCACAACATTTAATTTTTATTGACCGTCATTTGACCGTTTGACCATATTTACTGTTAAACCATAGTACTTTAGCGGGCTTAGCGATGAGTGCCGCAGGCGATCATCCCCGTTAAACCGTAGTACTTTGGCAATGAGCGCCGCAGAAAATAGGCCGGACGAACAAAACGATAATGACGCTACAGCACTATAACCACGGAAAACACTTACCGATAATCCGCTAAGACGCATACCACACATTAACCGCCATTTTATGATAATGCGGAAGTACACAGCTACGTTAACGGTTTCGGCTCGCGCACGCACACTATTACACTGCACACATTCATCACGCTTACACAGCACCTACACACCACTAATGCTGCAGCAACATCAACAAAGATTGCCAGCTCTTCAACACAATGCATAAAAAAACTTAAATTAATTTATTAATTTGTATTCTATATTTCAGTAGTACACAGAAAACAACATTAGCTACCTTACAATTCCATGTGTATATTAATAACTAAACAACTTATAAAACATACACATCTCATTGCCGTCATTTTTTGATGGGCAATACGCTAGTAACATATAAAAATTATAAAGTATCAAAACTGTAAAAAATCTATTTTATAGAGTAGCAACAAAAATAATCAAATTATGAGTATAAAAAATTATAAAGCATCAAAACCTGTAAAATATCAAATATTACAAAAACATCAACAAATAAAATATATTAAAATGATAACATTTCAAAAACTATAACTTATCAAAAACTATAAAAAATGTATCAGCAAATATATATACTCAAATTATAAAGTATAAAAAACTATGTATACAATTATAAAGCATCACAAAATGTAAAATGTCAAATATTATAAAGCATAAACAAAAGAAATCTTCACATTATAAAGTATAAAATAGTGTAAAATATTAAATATTAAAAAGAATAAAAAATGGCAACATATTATATATTCTAAAGTATCAACAAATAAAAAACATTCAGATAGTAACATGAAAATCTATAAAGTATTACATACTGTAAAATGTCAAATATGAAAAAGTATCAAAAACTATTAAGTATAGAATTCTATATGAGGCCAACTATTGAGATCTAGAGTCACAAAAGTGATAAAAATGTAGAAGAACCATCAAAATATTGTATTTCATAAACCAGAAAATGGACTGAAAAAAAATAATTATTACCATGTTTACTTTATTAATAGATTTGACAATTAGTGGAAATAGGAGGGGCACAGAAATACAGCAAAAAAAAGTAGCTCAATAAAAAAAAAATTAAAAAAAAAGCCACGCACAGTAAGTTCAGGAGTTTGGAAGGGCTCACCATTGTGAATAAAGTCCCATGTCCAAACTTGTTATTTATTTACATATTTGGAATATGGAGTACACTTTTGGGCATTTAGAGCTAGAAAAGGTACAGAGAAGGACAACAAAACTAATAAGGGGAATGGAGAGGCTAAGTTATAAAGAAAGACTAACCCAATTAAACGTATTTTCTCTAGAAAAAAGGTGCTTAAGAGGGGATATGATTACTTTGTATAAATACATCCAGAGTCATTATAAAGATTTGTCAAGGGAGCTTTTTGTGCCAAGAGGTTTTCAACTGACATCCTTTAAGGTTGGAAGTAAAAAGAATACACCTTAAAGAAAGAAAAGGGTTCTTCGCAGTAAGGGTGGTTAATCTGTGGAATTCTCTACCAAGGGAGGTGGTGACAGCGGATTGGACAGATAACTTTAAAAAGTTTAAAAAGAGATTGGATATATTTCTAAATAAAAAGGGCATTCAGGGTTATCCTGGAGAGAGAGTATTGATCCAGGGCGGAATCCGGTTGCCAGTATCTGGGGTCAGGAAGGAATTCCCCCCCCCCCCTTTTGAGACAATTGGCAACGTTTCACTTTTTTTCTGTTTGCCTTCCTCTGGATCAATTAACAACTAATCCGCATATTGCAGCTCAAAGGAGATCTTAAAAGGTTGAAATTGATGGGCTAAAATAATTTTTTTAACCTCAATTACAATGTAACTATGTAACTAATATATATATATATATATATATATATATATATACACATAGAAAAATTATGGGTCAAAGCTCCATACTGCTCCATAGCCCTCTAATGGCCAAATCTGATAATGCAAGATTAAGTTTAATTTTGCTATTTTTTGTGTCCCCTATTCATTTAATCTGGAGAGGGTTTCTTGTGCCGCCCCTATTCTCTGGAACTTCTGACTTGCTCAGCTAAACTATCCTCCTGCCTCAAATATTTCAAAAACTCACTAAAAACTCATCTATTTAAAGAAACGTATCACCTACTGCCAACTGCAGATACTACACATAATACCACTGACACCCTCAATATACATTGTAACATACAGACACCTCCGCTTGCTTGAGCCTATTGCCTCACACACAGCCATCTTCCATCTGCTACCCACCTGTCTTACCTTCTAGATTGTAAGCTCTTCAGAGTAGGGACCTCACTTGTGTTGCACTAAGCGGAGGACCTATTTATATCATATTTGTATTGCACTATACCTGTAAATAGTGCTAGGAAAATGTTGGTGCTTTATAAATATCACATATTATAATTGTCTAACTACGATTTGTCGTCACGCTGCGTTGCGTAGTGCGTTTGACTTAGCGCTCATCGTCCGGCGAGCCGTTAAACTGCTCTGTTGCGTATAGCGATGAGCGCCGCAGGCGCTCATCGCCCGGCGAGCCTCGCGCAGCGAGTTGAGCCGTTAAATCGTAGCACTTTGGCAATGAGCGCCACAGGTGCTCATTGCAGGCGAGCCTCACGTAGCGACGTCGAGCCGTTAAACCGTAGCACTTAGAAAAAAAAATACGACATGAAAAAAAGTACAAGATAAGCGGCGGAACCAAAACACTAAAAAAAACACTAAATACACACTAAAAAATAAAATAAAGGTCACTTACAGCATGGAGAACCAGGCAGGACGTCTGGGAGTGAGTTGGAACTCACATTTACAGCGATTTAGCCGAGTTACAAAGATCGAAAATCGGCTAAGCAAGAAAAAAATGGCCACTGCAAGAAATGAAAACGAGGCTATACTACTTTGAACTGCGTAAAACACCGCCACAGACGTATGTGTTTGAAGAACAACAAGATAAAGGATGCGGATTAACCGCGCAATGAGTAAAAAGACAGTAGCGAGTACATTTTACGAAAACCAATTACAGATTTACGCATTAACACAGATTTAACGCCTTTGTCTCGCGCAACATCGGATTTCCCGCAAAAACCAACGCATTTAATGAAATATAAGTTGCAAGTTACAAAAATTACAAAAAAATAAAAATAAATTGTATTTAATTTAAGAAAAAAAAAAAAGGGACAAATGTAGCATCATGTTGTGTTGCAAACACATTTCACTACATTTAATTCTTATTGACTGTCATTTGAACGTTTTACCATATTTACTGTTAAACCGTAGTACTTTAGCGGGCTTAGCGATGAGCGCCGCAGGCGATCATCGGCCAGCGAGGCGAGCCGTTAAACCATAGTACTTTGGCAATGAGCGCCGCAGAAAAAATGCCGGACGAACAAAACGAAAACGAGGCTACAGCACTATAACCACGGAAAACACGTACCGATAATCCGCTAAGACGCATACCACACATTATCCGCCATTTTAGGATAATGCGGAAGTACACAGCTACGTTAACGGTTTCGGCTTGCGCACGCACACTATTACACTGCACACGTTCATCACGCTTACACAGCAGCTCCACACCACTAATGCTGCAGCAACATCAACACAGATTGCCAGCTCTTCAACACAATGCATAAAAATACGTAAATTCATTTATTAATTTGAATTCTATATTTCAGTAGTACACACAAAACAACATTAGCTACCTTACAATTCCATATGTATATTAATAACTAAACAACTTTTAAAACATACACATCTCATTGCCGTCATTTTTTGACGGGCAATACGCTAGTAGAGTAATAGTAATTAAAAAAATATATATTATTATGATTATTATTAG
This sequence comes from Discoglossus pictus, assembly GCA_027410445.1. Classification (NCBI taxonomy): domain Eukaryota; kingdom Metazoa; phylum Chordata; class Amphibia; order Anura; family Alytidae; genus Discoglossus; species Discoglossus pictus. The sequence continues at coordinate 52,063,606 of CM050169.1, read as the reverse complement.
TAGTAGAATTATCTCTGTCAGTCTCTCTCTGGCTTTGGATCAGCCTTCTGAAAGTGTTTACAGTAAGGACCACATTATAAGCAGTATAATATGTTTTAATCATTATATCTGCCCCCCTGTCCTGACATGCACCTTCATATTATATAGAATCCTCTGCCCCTGTATAACACTTTGGGAAGTCCTGTTTAGTCCTGTGTGTAGTTGAGGAGGGGCAGCCTCAGTGACAGGTGTTTCTCTATCTGTTTGCGATGGGCGGGTGTGTGTGGGTCACACATGGGTTGGTCAGATACCTGTCGGGGTGCCAGGCTCCTCTCTGTCAGGCACTTATCTCTTCCCGTGACTCCTCTTTGCCCCACACAGGTAAACAACTGATTTTATAGCCTCTCATTTATAACCTTTTATACACAGTTGGAAGCTGCTATTTTGGTTTCTACCGATCAGCATCATGTGGTGGAGGAGACTTTAAATGCAGAGGAAGCTTCTATCTGTACAACAAGAACGTGGCAGCTAAAATTGGCAGTGTTTTTCACAGAACTAATATACATTTCATTTGTTTCCAAGACCTAATCAGGTAAATAGAAGTAAAGAATGATTTCATATAATAGTTACAAAAGGTAAACCTTGTGTTTATTTATTTGCTGAATATTAATTGTTCAAAACCATAAAGAAAAACATTAACAGCAGTGACCATTTAATCATTAACTCATAATGATTGGCCCAGAGGCAGGAAATATGAACATGACCTGGGCCATACTGGCAAGTAAATCATTAGCTCATCAATCCCATGTCTACCACCAGTTACCACCACCAGTTTATATGAGTGGGGGCCAGGAGGGACACGGGCCCTGTTTTGAGCTTAGAATCTTATGTAGAAAGTGCTTTATTCCAAAGCACCCTACAAGATTGGAAGCTTGCTACTTATAATCTAAAGGGAAAGAAGCCTGGGGAAGAGCAGATAAGGAGTAGGATAGACCAGAGAGGAAGAGAATGTCCTTAGGTAGGAAGTTAGAAAGGAAGAGGGGAGCTAAGTCATAGTGACGTTAAAGGCTCAAGGATGAAATCTTCACCTGTACTGTTATAAAGGTGCAACAATTATGAGGAGGGTATTATGTGTTCTACAGTTCTTGGTTAAATGGTGGTGTCTGATATGAGCAGGGTATTAGGTGCTCCACAGGTCTTCATTAAATGGTGGTGTCTGATATGAGCAGGGTATTAGGTGCTCCACATGTCTTCATTAAATGGTGGTGTCTGATATGAGCAGGGTATTAGGTGCTCAACAGGTCTTGGTTCCACAGGTCATCTGTATATTGCTCTACAAATACTTTTATTCTCATGGGGTTACATAGCTGCTAATGTTATTACACTTCACAAATATGTGCGTTTTCCCCCCCAAAATAACATGGTACATTAAAGTCCTGCTATAACAGTTACCCAGACAGGGTTTGGGGGTAACATACTATACCCACAACTGTCTGAAAATCTCCTATATGTGAAATAAAATATCTCCAGGTTAAATCAGCTTTTGAAATATAGATCTGACAGGTATTCAAATTTCTTCAGGAATTTAAATTTTGTTAGATCTTATTATTTCAAAAGCAGTTTTCTTCTCTGGAGTCATTATCTATGCATGTGGGGGGGATTGGGGGGCGCTATCCCATCCTCTGTCTTTAAGTACAATCCTATTACATACATATACTTTCCAACTTACAGAATGTATCACCAATTGTAACAAATACTGATACCGTAAAGGTAAATATGTTAGGCGAGTAATGTAACAATAAAAATATAAATATTTGCAACTGGGAAAACATGATCTTTTAAAGGTATATATAAGTTTCCTGGGTTTCAAATGTTTGGTAAGAAATGAGCAGTGATTTTCAGAAAAATATGTGCTATATAGATAAGTTCAGTGTATTTACAAAGTTATAGACAGGAAAGTAAAATCCAGCTCTTCACACCCACTGGGAACTTACATAACCAAATATGCAGAGGAAAAGCAGCCAGATATGGAGTCTGACTTTTTAAAGGAAGTACTTGCTGCAGGGTGGAATCACATGGTTGGGTGGGGTCTGAGCTCACAGCTGAATCAAAGCACAATGATACATATACAGGGAGAGAGACTACATATCACAGGCTTCTTTGCAACACAGGAACCCCAGCGTTTAATACAAATGTATCAACTGCTTACTTCTGATTGGCCAAGACAAATTACAAATGTCATGCTTTTCATACCAGGGATTTTCAGGGGTGTCAGCTGACAAAAGCCTCAGCTTGCAAACTGAAAAGATTTAGCAAACATCAGGGTGAGTTTGTAAAGGTTTATTTTGATATTTTTCATATACATTTTTTTTTTTTGCATATACTGCTGATTCTCCCCTATCAGATGCATTCAACAATCCAGGAAACTTAGATATGCCTTTAAGTGCATGGTAAAAAGTGTATTATTGCAATGGCCCTTTAAGTGAAATGTTTTTTTTTTTTTTCGCACAGAAATTTTGAGAAATTACAATATTAACATATTTATATATTATCACACACAAATACTTGTCTCTAAATGGTTTTTTTTTGGGGGGGGGGGGGGGATTTCTACCTAAACCAGCAGATTCTGGGTGCTACAAAATAATTAGTTTTTTTTTTAGTACACTGGTTTCTCATAATTAATAAATAAGCATCACAGTGTTAATTTAAAGGTGCAGTAAAGTTTTACAGACTATACTTTTTAAGAAAGTAAATATCAGTATAAGGAACTAATTTTATTGAAAAAATGTTTATTATTTTTTATGACAAAACATTGAACGATTTTTCCTGTCATTATCAGGATGGATGGAGCTCCTCCCACCTTCTGCAAACTGTAGCAGAGTGTGGAACCCAATTATTGGGCACAGTTTGCGATTGCGCGGCAAAGGGAGAGGGAGGGAGAGAGGAGAGGGAGGGAGAGAGAAAGAGAGAGATAAGGAGGAGGGATGGAAAGAGAAGGAAGGAGGGGGAGAGAGAGTGAGGAGAGAGAGAGTGAGAGGGAGTGAGAGAGGGAGGGAGAGAGAAGGAGAGGGAGGGAGAGAGAAAGAGAGAGAGGGAGGGAGGGAGGAGGGATGGAATGAGAAGGAAGGAGGCGGGATAGAGTGAGGAGAGAGAGAGTGAGAGGGAGTGAGAGAGAGAAAGAGAGGGGGAGAGAGAAGGAGGGGGAGAGATATAGGGGGTAGAGGGAGAGAGAAGGAGGGAGAGAGAGGGAGGGAATGAGGGATGGGGAAAGAAGGAGGAAGAGAGAGAGGAAGGGAGAGAGAGAAGGAGCGATCTATGGAAGGAGGGCGAGAGAGAGAGGAAGGGAGATAGAGAGAAGGAGGGAGAGAGAGAGAAGGAGGTTGAGAGAGAAGAAGGGAGGGAGAGATAGACGGAGGGAGGGAGTGAGAGAGAGAGAAGGACAGAGGAAGGGCACACAGAGAGAGAGTGAGCACAGAGAGAGGGAGAGGGCACAGAGAGAGAGAATGGGCGCACAGAGAGCGAGAGAAGGAGCACAAAGAGACAGAACACACAATATTTAATACAATATTATACCATAATTTTTGACGGGCAAATGACTAATATATATATATATAGAAAAAGATTAACAGCCTTATTAAATTGCGATTTGGCCAATTGAATAGGGCTCTATATAAGCACAAAGCATTTTTTTTACAGAAGTTTTTAGTTTGTGAACTTCTATCCAAAAGCAAGGTCTTCACTAACTAAAAACTTCTGTAAAAAAATGCTTTGTGCTTATATAGAGCCCTATTCAATTGGCCAAATCGCAATTTAATAAGGGCCGCAAGGACCGTCCGCAGGCTATTTGCCTATTCTATTCCCTTCCGGCCGGGGACTCCGGCAGGCTTGCGGCTGGCGCCTTGTTATCTCTTGCGGCCGCACGCGCAGGAGGAAAGCCTTTGATCTTAAACGTCCGCAAGAGTTCCGGACGCAAGAAAGCCTGGTTGCTATTCAATTGCTCCGGGAACCCTCTCTGCAAGGCTAAAAGCGAGCCGCAGCTTACTTGCACCAAAAAGGTCCCGCAGGCACACAAATAAGCACATTATAAAGCCATAATAAAGCCATCCTGCACTCTGAGGAGACTATAAAGTGATTATAGGTGTTAGCATTAATAGCACAACATTCCCCTACACTCAAATCTGAAAATAATTTTTATTTTAATTAATGTCAAATATCCGTGGACAAAGTCCCGAGGGTTGGGAGCACCTCAGACCTGCCCACGCTGCGGGACGGAAAATAAACCATTAATGAAATAGCGGATTTGGGCGATGTGCAAGCTTGAGAGGGGGTTGTTATTAATCCTCATGTCCCCCATTATGATGCCTATCATTTACAGAGCTTTACAGTGCCATCTTGAATTTATATTTGCATTTAAAGTTTTCTGACCTTGCGGCCGGTTGCATGATCTGCGGCCGGCCGTAAGGGGAATATCCTTGCGGCGCCGTCCATTTGAATTGCACGGTAAAGGTAGCTCTACATGGGGCTGTAAGACGGCCGCAAGGAATCGCATCTTTGCGGCCGTTTTACGTCCGATAATAGAATGAGGCCCCAGGTCTGTAAGTGTATACAGCCCGAATTCTCTGCTGTTCGTCTTCTGACTCAACACTGACATCTAGTGTCCTTTAGTGGAATGACATGTATTCAGCTCTGATTTGCCTTTCATTAAAGCACCACTGGGCAATGAATCACATATAATAGTTGTCAAACTACAAATCGTCTTCATGCTTTGCGAGCTCGCGCAGCGAGCGGCGCAGTTCTTGCGAGCGAGGGGCCGCATTTGCGGAAGGTGAAGGTTTTAACATCGGCTGCAATGAGCCTAAGGCTCATTGCAGGCCGCAAATGCGGACCCTCGCGAAGCGAGGGGCCACATTTGCGGAGGTGGAGGCCCTACAGCGCCTCACACGTGGTTACAAACACCCACACAAGTGGCACTTTACCAACAATACGAACCGCAGGAAATTTATGGACTTTGGACTTAGAAAAAAAAACATTACGACCTCGCAAAAATACGACCTTAACGGCCGAACCGTGCACACTGGGAAAACAGTCAAAACACAATAAATAGACACAAAAAATACATAAAAGCTTACCCACAGCAAGGGGGGGCACCCAGGACCTCTGCAAATGAAGTTACACCTCAATTTAAGTCCAAATTCACAAGTTTAGACACATGAAAATCCCCGAAGCGAGAGAAAAAATGGCCGCCGAAAAAAATGAAAACGAGGCTACAGGACCCTAAACACGCAAAACAGCACCAAGCACATATGGATTTTCCAAAAAGCCGTACGAGGTATAAGATCCACTTTTACTAAGGACGGAAACTCATACACACCAGCCTAACACAAACACATTGGCGCCATTTCTCAATTTGGATGTATATAGCTACAATAACGGTTTTACCTAGTGCACGCACCACATTTACACTACACACTGCACACATTGCTGACACTTACACCTCAGCTCCAGAAACGTGCACAACTACAGTGGATGCTGCAGGGACATAGAAACAGATTGTCAGCTCTTCGGCACAATGCTTACTGCATATATTACTTAAGAATAGGTAAAGTATATTAATTTATTAATTTATTCATTATTTCATTGGCATACAACAATACATATACACAAAAAAGCCCCTCTAATAACAAAAAAAACAACAGCCACGCAATAAGCGCCAAAAGGCGCACATTGCGAGGCATGCGATGAGCGCCAAATGGCGCTCAGCGCAAGCCTCTCAATGAGCGCTGAAGGTCCTAACGCTAAAAAATAGATAAAACAACATTACCTGCCTTACGATTTCATGCCCGCCATTTTTTGACAGGCAATTCGCTAGTCAACTATAATAGTTGTTGTAGGTACGAATTGTCAGTCAAGCATATGTTAGAAGTTACGAGCTTGCACATGCGCAATGAGCGCCTTCGGCGCTCATCACGAGGCACACAGCAATTTGCTGCAATGAGTGCCAAAGGCGCAATACTTTAAAATGTAAAAATGATCGGGGCTGCAATGAGCGCTCATTGCAGGACTCGCAAATGTCGATGGCCGCGATCAGCGCCGAATAATGTAGCACTTTGGCGCTGATCGCAAGGCACGCAAAACTTTTTGATTTTAACAGGTAACATTTTTTCAACCGCTTAAATCGAAAGACCCCCAAAATATGCCAAATAATTACAAAAATTAACTTACACACTCACACGCAGCACAGGGGAAAGGTATGAAGCCTGTGAGTGAGGTTGCAAGCTCATTTTAGGCTTAATTAGCATTTTTCGGAGATCGAAAATGAGCTAAGCATGGAATAAAAATGGCGGCCCAAAAAACTTTAATTTTCTCAAACAGGATCAAAACGAGGCCGAAGCCAGTAACGCTTACCCAAACAAAGCGCGGCACGCAGGACTTTAAAAATACACTATGCCGAAGCCTGTAACACTTAGCAGAACAACGCAAGACACGCAGGACTTTGAAAATAAAAGCAACGGCACTCATCGCGAGCTACGCAAAACTTGAGCAGAGACACAGAGAAGAAAAACACAGGAAAGGGAGAGGGGGGAAAGGGTGGAAAAAGACTCAGGGATAAGAGACGGAGGAAAAGAGACACAGAGGGGGGAAATAAGGAAAAACAAAAGACACAGGGCAGGGAGAGAAGGTGGGAGAGAGAGAGGGGAGAACGGACACAAGGGTCAGATAGTGGGGCGAGGTTCGCAATGAGCGTCAAAGGCAAGTCGCTAGTAAGATATATTTGTTTGAAAACTTGAATTAAGCAGAAAGAAGTAATATAGCTAGTTCTTAATTAGAAAAAAAAATGTTGATGTCTCTGCAGGACTCTGGAGGGACCCATAATAAATTGGTGGAAATTATGTGTGTGTTTACATGTCTGGAGAGCTGTGGTTGCAGTGAATGATGCAAGGGTTCCACTTCAGGGCCAGTGAGAGGGAAGGGGTGTGATATCTATCTCAATCTTATGCAATTATCTTGCTGTTGCTGTTACTTTCACAATCCCTCCCTGCACTGATAGCCAAAACACACACACTCATAATACAGCTCTGCGTAAGTGATGTAACAAACGCAAAATGGATTCCTCTACTCATAAACAGAATCTTCACAAATCCCCCAGTTTACACAGCTGCCAATATTGCTAGCTTGGTATATATCTGACAAGCAAGTGTCTTTGTTTCTTGAACTGCAGTGATCCTTCAAGGATTCAAGCAGGTGGTAGATTCAACCACCCAAGATAAGTTTGGCTTATATATAGTATATATATATATATATATATATATATATATATATATATATATATATACTGCTTATATATAGGATATTGTTGCCTTTATTGGCATGCTAGCATGAGAGAGAACAGTAAGACATTTAGAAGACAAGGAGATGCCATGAGCAGCTGCAATGGTTTGTACAACTTCTAAGCCTTCTAGAAGCTCCCTGGGGAGTGTCCGCTAAATTAAAGAGATATCCCCCGTGCATTGATCACTGAGCTGTCAGGCCGTGTTAGCTGATCCATTTCTCGGAGATATTGTTGGGTACATGTTGACACATCATTATTTTTCTTTACTTCATGCCCTTCAAATTCTTCGCTTTTAGGATTTCCCGATTTTATCACTATATATATTTTTTTTTCTTCCACTGCATTAATCATCAACCAAGAGAACTGTGAAGATTTGGACATATTATCTCAAAAAATCCAAAATAAATTACATACAGTCCAAAGACTAAAATGGTGCAAAGGAAAAAATACACATAATAATCAGAAAATTATTTAAAAAGACACAACAAAAGCCCCAGTTATTGCAGAAGTTATTATATTATTATATATAGCTTAATAGTACATCCGTCTTGACATTTGGGCATCTAAAAATAAGTTAAAAACGTATTTCCTGCTCTGAATTTTGAGAAATACAGTTATTGCACTGCACTCTGGGAAATAGGGTGGGGACATGCAAATAAGTCCACAATGCATTTTCCCTTTTTAATTCAATATACAGTATATGGCTTGGAAGAGAAAATTTATAGAAACCATTAAATATAGTAATTGACTAAAAATACAGGATGTAAAAAAGAGCAGTGTCAGAACAAGAGGTCATGAATCTGAGGAGTAGGAGAAATGGGATTAAATATTGATTTACAGATTGATTATTAGCATGGCTTTTTCTGGATAAAGTAGCACCATGGAAAAAAAAAGGTAAAATACACAACACAGTATTGTTCATATTAACTGATATCTGGATGTTACTAGATATATAAAATACCTGTGTATCTAGTTACTTTTGTTTGTGTCGTTCAGTCTTGTCTGACTCTCCGTAACCTCATGGACCATAACACACCACTGATCCACTTGGTATTCATGGCAGATATACTGGAGCGGGTTGTCAGTTCCTTCTCCTGTGGGCCACAGCATACAGCTCCTGATATTTCTAGGTGGTCTCCCATCTAAGTACTGACCTCTTGGTTCCCTGACTGGAATTGAACCCAGGTCACAGCGGTGAAAGCACCGAATCCTAACAACTTGACTCCCAGGGTTATGTAATTTACTTTATAGCCATTTTGGCCCATCGACCCTTATTGTTTGGACCTTCAAACTGGTCTGAGTAGTAGGTACTTTTGTAGTGCTTGGGTAAAGGTATATACTAAGCAAAAAAATAGTTAAATAAATAAATAAGAACAAGAAACAAATAAGGGCAGAGGTTTTAAAATAGATATATAGAATAATTGTCAGGACAGTTGTTATATGCTGTCAGATTGTATGTATCCAGTGGACTCCGATAATAATGTCTCGGGGGAGACTGTCTCAGGGCTCTGCGCTCTCTGTCCATCATTATGTCTTATATCCACAGGCACAATATTAAATTAATAGAACAGAACTGACATTAGCAACGACAGAGGCAAAGGGTCTGGGAGTGATTACGGCAGGTAGACAAACAATGCAGCAAGAGCGGGGAAAGTAAGTGTGACACAGTGTATATAGGGAGAGGTATTGGCTTGTAGTTATTGATGCAAGCAGCCAAATTCTGGGCCTGTGAGGGGTAAGGCGTGCGGTGTCAATTTTAACGAGATCCTATTATCTGCCTTGTTTACTGGCACCATTGCCATACTTTCCTAAGGGTTATTGTGCCAGTAAAGAGAGGTTTTACCTGCCTTTGCTGACCCTCTTTTCCATCATATTGTCATATTTCCCAAAACTATTGTCTCTGTCCATTCCCAGTGCCGGATCTATCTTTTTGGACCCCTGGGCAGTAAAGTGGAGGAGCACATGTGAGTGCGTGTGCAAATTTTTCCCTTTTTTGTGCATGTATATTGCTTGCTTGCTGTGCTAGCAAATCACAGACATTATTATTTTCATGCCAGAATCAAACTTTTAGGGGGTTTTAAGCTAAAAAAATAGCGCCCTAACAGGAAAATGGTCCAAAGCGGTTGTCTAGTTGGCCTAATGGGTAATCCAGCTATGCCTCTTCCCACTATATACTATTATTATAGTTTATTTATAATGCGCCAACATATTCCGTAGCGCTGTACATAAATTAGGTTCAGACAAAGATAAATACAGATTAACATTTAGCAAAGGAAGGAGGGCCCTGTCTTTGAGCTAGGAATCCAATGTCCATGGTGAATTCCCAAAGTACTTAGGATAGAAACTCGCAGACTTACAATCTAAGGGATAGTGAGTGGTAAAAGAGGGAGAGAGAGGTGATAAATGTGTTATATATATATATATATATATATATATATATATATATATATATCCTAACAAAAACAAGACTTATACAATATCTCTCCAATAGAAAGAACTACCATAAAACGGAAACCCTAACATCACTGTCAAACCAGCAGATAAAGGTGGCACAGTTGTTACTATGGGCACTCAGCACTATATAAAAAGGAGGAACCAGACAACTAAGAAACAGCACCTACAGCAAGATATTGAACCAGGACCCTACAGAGGATTATACCATCCAGCACAGGAAACTCATCCAAACATTCCCCAAGAATATACATCAAGAATTAGAACAACTCACCCCCACCAATCCTACAACTGGGACTTTCTACCTACTGCCAAAAATCCACAAACCAGGCAACCCAGGGAGAACAATTGTTGCAGGTATGGACACACTGTCTGAACAGATATCTGGATTTGTTGAAAACATCCTTAAACCATTAGTTAGTAACACCAGTAGCTTTATACAAGACACCACTGACTTTCTCAACAAACTCAGTCAGATTAAAGACCTACCTGCTAACAAACTACTTGTCACAATGGATGTAGAGTCTCTTTACAGCAACATCCCTCACAAAGATGGCACTGAGGCATGCCTTAAGCACACACTCAGAACCAGAAATATAACCCTGATACCATCGCCAAACTACTGGAATAGATCCTGATCCACAACTACTTCACTTTCAACAAACATTTCTGCATAGAAATAATGGGCACCTCAATGGGTACCAAAATGGCACAACAATCTATTTATGGCTAACCTGGAACAGAGATTTTTATTCACATATGTTCACAAACCTTAGAGATACTACTATTACATAGATGGAAGGAGAAGAAAACACCAGATACTTTCACAATTCTTAAAAAACTTGCTATCTATCTATTAAGCTTAAAAAGGATTATTCTGCAGAACATGTGAACTTTCTGGACACCACCATATACTTCACAATTGTCATACTCCACCATATGCGTCACCAATGGCACACTCCTCTATATCCATCACAAATGTCATACGCTACTATATCCGTCACTAATGGCGCACTCCACTTATCGGTATATTGGAAACCTACTGAAAGAGGCAGCTACCTTCAGAGCTCCAGTTTTCATCCCTCCCACTCTAAACAAGCCATCATCCGTAGCCAAGCCATCACATACTGGGGACCTTGATAAACACTTAAAAACACTGTCTAAATCTTTTAGACAGAGGGTTACAAACCTTGTGTCACTCCGGGAACAACTGTTACGGTAAAAACTAAAGTAACTACTTCACATACACCTCTGGTAGCCCCATACAATCCAGCTCTCAAATAAATACACAAAACAATTAAGTATTTGCACTCACTACTAACAGAGGATGCAGAATTAAAACATATATTCCCCACACCTCTCATTCTTGAATTTAGACAGTTACTGTCGTGATTACATTGTTTAGTGACTGTAATATTACCAGTAATTATGGATATGGCCAAGGAACATGACATTGTTGAAATGTAATTATGTGTTGCCTGTACTTTGTGATCTTGTATCTTAGTTATAATATGTTATAGAGGGAAAATGTGATATAGAACAGAATATATGAGGAAATGGGGAAAATGCTCTCCACAGAAGCTTAACTGCAGAACATTGCATCTGCACACATACAGGCCTTGATTCAAGGCAGATGACTGCTCCTTAGGAGGCCTGAGCAAACACTTGAGATTAACATCAAGGTTTGGTCATTGCCCATTTAGATGCCATCTTTTGTGTAACAGAGAACAGGAACTACACGATTCTACTGGGGTAGGTGTGAACTAGGTTCATATCAAGCCCCCTCGAAGAAGCAGATCCGAAACTAAATCCCAAACAAACATTGGTCAGTAGAAGAATGGCCAATGAACAGTCCAACAGAGAAAATGTCACCAAAACCTTTCAGTAAAATTTGCAGCAAACTATAGGCCTATTTAATTCTCTATTTCAATAAGTAGTTAGTAACTTTATTTAGCTATTCTATTCACACATTTTTTCATGTTTTGCAAGTAAGGATCAAACAATTATAAGTAAACCACACGATCTGCGCTAGAACAACCTGTTTTCAAAATATTACAAGTTGTCCTCAATCAAAAGCAATTCAATTCCTCACTCATAAAATTAGATATATGTATAAGATATATTTACGTGCATTGAAGAGCACCTGCAAATGGTTTTCAAAGCCTTTCTCAGACCTGCAGAGACAGTAAAATAGACAGTAAAGAATTAAAAACACATACAAAAGCATGGAAATGCATTAGAATTCAATGCTTAACAGTCCCATAGGCACACACATGCATATTAAAGTATTTTTCTTAATTATTATTATTTGTGTCATTATACAATTTGTAGGGTAACATAGAACCCAGTACTCAAGCTGTTAATACATGTCATGAAATCCTCATGAACTATAACAGATGCTCTAATGCATTGTCTATTAAAGTGCAAGCCCTATGGGCAAACTTTACTTATTTACTCTAAAAAACACTTACTCTCAATTTGTGGGTGCTTATTTTTACTCATTTTGCTTATATATAAGAAATCATGACATTCACATATTTCTATTGGTTCCCTGGGTTGTCTTTCAGCAAGTATTTAAGTAAAACATCTGGTTTTGTGTAATTTTTAACTCATAATTCTGACCTTTGTATTTCACAGACATGATGAGGATTTACATATTTGGAGTAACAACAATTGAATACATGTCTAACAGTTCAAACAAAGTAAGAATTCTCGAGCTTATGTAAACTACATTTCTATGTAATTTCAACTATGGAAAATTTTTCAGTAATGTTACACACGTATCAAATACAATTCACTCATTATATATCTCACCCGACATCAATAAACCCAGCTCTTGTCAGTAATATTAAGGGGCCTGGATTAAGTAACGCTCGCAAAGTTTCACCAATAATTGCAATTTTACAGAACATCTTGCTGCGCCACAGTCATAGGAGTCAACAGAAAATAGCAAACAGAAAAGTAATTAACTGAGAGATAATACATTTGTGAGTCTCCCATACCAGCGTTGTCTGTGTTACAGATTTTTACCAATTATCATGCAGGTCGTGGAGCTGGAGGATGTCGGATTTTGAGAGAGAGAGCAGGAGAAGTGAAAGATTGCAGAGAAGTTTCACACTTATTCTTTGTATTTTATGAACACACTGTATGTGGGGAATTGAATTGTATTACAAAATACAGGAGTTAATGAATCTGTGTAATGGAGCAGATGAAGACATGATGTATGTGCTATGCGGATTACTGGTTACTTCTATTATATGGAGTGTTGAATGATCAGATTTTTTTTTATCTGATTATGGTTACTGTGGTGTAATGACCACATGACCCTTCCCATTTTGCCAGCCTCTTGTATTCTTAAATCCATGCACACCACACCAATTATATTAATGCATGGTTGCATACATTTCTGTATATCCTTACTGATTTGGCACATCAATATACATAACAGGTATTTAACAATAATATATTTGTATATTGATCATCATCCTGTATACCTATTCCTTCATACATTTGATGACTGTAATCATATGTTTGCATGTCACTAAACTTATATTGATAATATTATCATTTTTAACATAAAATCATATATTGGTACACACAACACCTGAATTCTGCAAGGATTGTGACATGATGATGAAAAATATTTATATCCTTCTTTTCATTCAAAACATTGGTTTGTGAGTCCCCTGCAACCTTCCTGCGGGCCCGTAACATGTTATGTGCAGGTGTACTATTATCAATAGTTGGTGTTCTAATATATATCTAATGACTTATATTAATGAATATATATATATATATATATATATATATATATATATATATATATTTATGTAATTTTCACAATTGTGCCTACATATTATTTCTAATTTAGTTATATGCCTTTTCATGCATTTTTTTCTTTAACTATTTTAGCCAACTTTCAGCAATGCTTTTGATGTTCCCATACCGTGCCTTGCAAAAGTATTCACCCCCCTTGACTTTTTACCTATTTTGTTACATTACAGTCTTAAGTTCAATGTTTTGTTAAACTGAATTTTATGTGATGGATCAGAACACAATAGTCTTAGTTGGTGAAGTGAAATGAGAAAAATATATACATAAAACTATTTTTTAGAAATAGAAAAGAGAAAATTGGCATGTGCGTATGTATTCACCCCCTTTGTTATGAAGCCCATAAAAAGCTCTGGTGCAACCAATTACCTTCAGAAGTCACATAATTAGTGAAATGATTTCTACCTGTGTGCAATCTAAGTGTCACATGATCTATCATTACATATACACACCTTTTTTTAAAGGCCTCAGAGGCTGCAACACCTAAGCATGAGGCACCACTAACCAAACACTGCCATGAAGACCAAGGAACTCTACAAACAAGTAAGGGACAATGTTGTTGAGAAGTACAAGTCAGGGTTAGGTTATAAAAAAATATCTAAATCTTTGATGATCCCCAGGAGCACCATCAAATTTATCATAACCAAATGGAAAGAACATGGCACAACAGTAAACCTGCCAAGAGACGGCCCCCCACCAAAACTCACGGACCGGGCAAGGAGGGCATTAATCAGAGAGGCAGGGCAAAGAACTAAGGTAACCCTGGAGGAGCTGCAGAGTTCCACAGCAGAGACTGGAGTATCTGTACATAGGACGATCATAAGCCGTACGCTCCATAGAGTTGGGCTTTATGGCAGAGTGGCCAGAAGAAAGCCATTACTTTCAGCAAAAAACAAAATGGCACGTTTTGAGTTTGCGAAAAGGCATATGGGAGATCCCCAAAATTTATGGAAGAAGGTGCTCTGGTCTGATAAGACTAAAATTGAACTTTTCGGCCATCAAAGAAAATGCTATGTCTGGCGCAAATCCAACACATCACATCACCAAAGAACACCATCCCATTTTTTCAACAGTCGGGACTGGGAAACTGGTCAGAGTTGAGGGAAAGATGGATGGTGCTAAATACAGGGATATTCTTGAGCAAAACCTGTACCACTCTGTGCGTGATTTGAGGCTAGGACGAAGGTTCACCTTCCAGCAGGACAATGACCCTAAACACACTGCTAAAGCAACACTTGAGTGGTTTAAGGGGAAACATGTTAATGTGTTGGAATGGCCTAGTCAAAGCCCAGACCTCAATCCAATAGAAAATCTGTGGTCAGACTTAAAGATTGCTGTTCACAAGCGCAAACCATCCAACTTGAAGGAGCTGGAGCAGTTTTGCAAGGCGGAATGGGCATAAATCCCAGTGGTAAGATGTGGCAAGCTCATAGAGACTTATCCAGAGCGACTTGGAGCTGTGATTGCAGCAAAAGGTGGCTCTACAAAGTATTGACTTTAGGGTGGTGAATAGTTATGCACTTTGACTTTTTCTGTTATTTTTTACTATTTGTTGTTTGCTTAAAAAAAAAAAAAAAAAAAAATCTTCAAAGTTGTAGGCTTGTTCTGTAAATTAAATGATGCAAATCCTCAAACAATCCATGTTAATTCCAGGTTGTGAGTCAACAAAACCTGAAAAATGCCAAGGGGGGTGAATACTTTTACAAGGCACTGTATGTATGATGAGTCACACATTATGATTCCAATAATATTTAATTACACATATGTCCCTATTAGAATGTTAGAATCTCTTTAAGTGCTGCTGCAACTGTGAGAAATTATTTTAAAACCATTTGCAGGTGGGTTGGTGTTTAGTACCAGTACATTTTTCCTCAGAAATTTGAAACTTTTCCAAATTACAAGTCATCTGTAATTTGCAAATACTCAGTAAAGACTGAATTGAATAGCGATTTAGTGTAAAACTAAGAAGTCCATAGTAATATTACGGATGTCAAAAAATCATTAGGAAAGCTTGCCGTAATTTGCATGTCTGGGTTTGTTTTGTATGTTACGGATAGCTCACGCTCAATCAGGAAAAACAGGGTGAATAGAATTGATAAGGAAAGTTACTGACCACCTTTTGCTTGTGTAACTTTACCAAATAGGGGACTGAATGGAACCCTTAGGGCCTCATTCAAATGCGATTTGGCCAATTTAATAATGCTTTATATAAGCACAGAGCCTATTTTTTTTACAGAAGTTTTTAGTTAGTGAACTTCTATCCAAAAGCAAGGTCTTCACTAACTAAAAACTTCTGTAAGAAATATGCTCTGTTTTTATATTGAGCCCTATTCAATTGGCCAAATCAAATGAATGAGGCCCTAAAAATTTCTGTTAATAAAATATGCTGTGTGCTTATATAGAGCCCTATTCAATTGGCCAAATCGCCCTTAATCTGCTACTTTCTTATAAGGGTATCTCCTTGTAAAATAATGACCTTTCCATATGTCTTTTTGAATGCACTGGGGACTATCTTATACCAAATATTTTGAAAGAAGCTCCATAGCAGACAGTAACACCAAACGCTCTGAGACAGCCACCAAACACCCTGTAGTCTATGGCTTTTTTCCTCTGAAGACTGCAGGAGAAGGAGCAGAAGCCCATTCCACCAAACACTCTGAATCAGCGTACCATCCTGTACCCTACAGCTACTACCTGTGGAAGAAAGCTAAGAAGGCAGCAGGAGCCAGGGCCACCCACATTAGACACTAACCAACCCGTTCTCTGTATAAACTACCCCTGAAAGAAAGCATAATAAGAAGCAGGAGAAATTACCACCAGATGCTCCATGGCAACTGCAAAAGAAGATAGTAGCACCAAAAAGGCACCGACCACCGTTCTCTATAGCAGGCAAGTAAACCCGCCTGATAGCCGTTTCAACAATTAATACGGCTTTCTCAAAGGCTCGATCACAACTGAAATTACCCGCTGTATTATCAAGGTGAGCCTGTGGGAGGCAGGAAGAAGGTGTGCTGTGCTAAAATGCTACCTAAATCCACCAATGAATAAAAAAAAAAACCTCCTTCCACTTGAATACATGATAATTTAAACATTTCCTATTCCTTGAACTTGTTTGGCGAGGTGGATTTTTGGCCACATCACCACCCATCACCCAACTGGTTTAACCAGTTCCTCCCATGATTTAGAAGCAGCCTCTCACTGGCACCAAACCAGTTCCTAATCATATATAGGTTGCTTGGTCTGCCCTAGGTCCTCTTATCACTGAACAGCAAACTGTAGTTGGATATTCGAAAAATAAAATGATGGAATAATGCGAGTGGTAGGGCTCGGACAAATCAAATAAATCAATACAAAAATATTTGTTAATGTGATTAGTTACCATTGTATTTTTCCTATAATTATACTGCACCCTGTTTAATACAAATATCTTCTGGTTAAGACAATATCTCGTTTTTTTTGTTGCACTAGGAATTGTTGTGCTATCTCTCCCCACCCCTCTTCTCTTTGTTTAAGACATAGGATTACAATAGTCTGTTTGTGGCTGTCTGATAGATTCTTGGCTGCTGGGATTTCCATGCTCTGTTTGTGGCTGTCTGATCTGATCCAAGATGCTAGGGTTGCCATGCTCTGTTTGTGGCTGTCTGATCTGACCCATGATCTGTTTGTAGCTGTCTGATCTGACTGATGATCTGTTTGTGGCTATCTGATCTGAGGTTCCAAAAGGTGAAAGTCACAAATATTGGTTAGGTACATTGATTATCACCAACCATATCGCCCCAAATAACCTACACTAGGTTCTTGTGCGCTATATCTCCCTCCTCCTTTTTTTTTCTTTGCAAAAGCACCAAGACGCACTCATGGACAGTGTTGATCTGAGACAGCAGCACATTACCAGAAAAAGCAGAAAGAGATATTGCCCACAAATGTCCTTGTACACCAATTCCTGAGTCTGGATTGAGTACCAATATTGAAGTTGCAATGTTATTATTATCGTTAATTATAATGTGCCAACTTACAGCCTTATTAAATTGTGATCCGGCCAATTGAATAGGGCTCAATATAAGCACAGAGCATATTTTTTACAGAAGTTTTTAGTTAGTGAAGACCTTGCTTTTGGATAGAAGTTCACTAACTAAAAACTTCTGTAAAAAAAATATTCTCTGTGCTTATATAAAGCCCTATTCAATTGGCCGAATACCAATTTAATAAGGCTGATATTCCGTAGAGATGTACATAAGATAAGTTCAGGCAAAGGTAAATACAAAGTAACAAATAGCAAAGCAAGGATGGCCCTGTCTTTGAGCTTGGAATCCAGTGTCCATGGCGCTTTCCCTAAAGCACCCTGCAGGATTGAAAGGTTTTGAATGTTTTGAGGCAGGAGGATAATCTGGAGGAGAGAGGCAAGGAGTTCCAGAGAATAGGGGCAGCACAAGAAAAGTCCTGAATGCGGGAGTGAGAGGTTGTGACATGAGTTGTAGAAAGAAGAAAGTCATTAGCAGAAAGCGGAGGGCGGGTGGGGAAGTATTTGGAAATGAGAGCAGAGATGTAAGGGTGAGCATTATAGTTGAGGGCTTTGTAAGTTAGGGTCATGATTTTAAATGTTATTCTTGAGGCTAAGGGAAGCCAGTGGAGTGATTGACAGAGAGGTGATACTCAACATTGTGTACGGAAGATGAGTCTAGCAGCGGCATTCATAATGGATTGAAGTGGAGATAGTCGGGTGGTGGGTAGGCCAGCAAGGAGCGAGTTGCAGTAGTCGAGTCAAGAGATGGTGAGAGAGTGTATAAGGATTTTAGTTATGTCTTGTGTAAGATAGTGAAGAATTCTGGAGATGTTTTTTAGATGGAGAAGACACGATTTCGTTAGTGACTGTAATTTAGGGATAAAAGACAAGGCGGGGTCCGGTAGCACCCCAATGTGTGCATGTTACTCTTTCTGATCCACCCACTAAAACTGCCTTTATCATTTGCTAGTGATTAATAAAAAAAAGACAAGTAAGAAGTCAAACTTAGGTTTGAAAGTAGCCCAGGAGAGAAGGAAAGTGAAATGTAATGGGATGAGAAAAGATTTGTCCAATTGAATGCACAATTTCAGAGGAAAGCAAGAAGAAACAAGGAGACATTCTACAGCGAGCGATGTAAATAGATAGAAGAAGATAACAGAATAGGAAAGTTGAGAGATCTCTTCAAGAAAAGGAGACATTCTACAGCGAGCGATGTAAATACATAGAAGAAGATAACAGAATAGGAAAGTTGAGAGATCTCTTCAAGAAAAGGAGACATTCTACAATGGTGTGGTAAAGACATTGAAGAAGATAACCAAATGGGTAAATCAAGAGACCTCTTCAAGAATATTGGGAACCTAAAAGGCACTTTTCATGCAAAAGTGGGTGTGATAAAAGACAAAAATTGTAGGGACTTAACAGAAGAAGATCAGATAAAGAAGAGGTGGCAGCAATACACTGACGATCTATATGGGAAGGACCTCAGTAATTTTTCCAATGAGTTGGAGCCAGATATCTTGGAGAGCGAAGTAAGATGGGCCTTAGGATGTCTTGCTGATAATAAGGCTGCCGGAGGTGATGGAATCCCAACTGAATTATTCAAAATTCTACAGGATGATGCTGTAAAAGTGTTACTTGCCTTATGCCAATACATTTGGAAAACTCAACAATGGCCCATAGACTGGAAAAGGTCAGTCTATATCCCAATCCCCCAAAAATGCAGTGCCAAAGAGTGCTCCAATTATCAAACAGTTGCACTCATTTCACGTGCAAGCAAGGTAATGCTTAAGATTCTACAAGCTCGACTCCAACAATATATGGACCAGGAACTACCAGATGTGCAAGCCGGGTTCTGCAGAGGAAGAGGCACAAGAGATCAAAAGCCACTGTCCGCTGGATGATAGAGAAAGCAAGAGAGTACCAGAAAAGCATTTACTTCTGCTTCATAGACTATTTTAAAGCCTTTGACTGTGTGGATCACAGCAAAATGTGGCATGTCCTTAAAGAGATGGGAGTACCAGATCATCTCATCCTCATCCTAAAGAATCTGTATGTCAACCAAGAAGTCACAGTCAGAACTGAACATGGGACAACAGAATGGTTCAAGACATCTACGTGAACAGTGTGTCAATTGAGGAAGCAGCACAGCCCCTGCACGTTACACACTTTTGAATAATTAATAGAACAATTGTTCTTGCAAGAGTTGAGAACCTTCGAGTGAGCCACTTTAGCGCTAACTATACCCACTGGGACCAACCAGCACAAAGTATCTAAAAAAATTTCGGAAAAGAAGTGCAACAAGGTTGTATATTGTCACCTTCTTTACTGGACTGGATGAATCCAAAGCTGAAATCAATATTGCTGGAAGGAATATCAACAATCTCAGATACGCCGATGATACTACTCTGATGGCTGAAAGTGAGGAGGAAATAAAGGACCTATTGATGAGGGTAAAAAAAGAGAGTACAAATGCCGGCCTGCTGCTCAACGTTAAAAAGACGAAGATCATGGCAAAAAGGCAATCTCACTTCCTGGCAAATAGACGGTGAAGAAGTGGAGGCAGTGACAGATTTTATTTTCCTTGGATCCAAGATCTCTGCAAATGGTGACTGTCATGACATTAAAAGATATTTGCTTCTGGTGAGGAAAGCTATGGCAAGCTTGGACAAGCTAGTAAAAAGTAAAGATATCAAACTATCAACAAAGTTCCACATAGCTAGAACTATGGTACTCCCAGTAGTAACATATGGATGTGAGAGCTGGACCATAAGGAAATCTGAGCGCTGTAGAATTGACGCCTTTGAATTGTGGTGTTGGAAAAGACTACTTAGAGTCCCTTAGACTGCAAGAAGATCCAATAAATCAATAGTTAAGGAAATGAAGACAAACTGTTCCTGGAAGGTATGATCATGAGGCTGAAGAAAAGACTCTGATGATGGGAAAGATTGAAGGCACAAGAAGAAGGGAGCAACAGAGGCGGAGATGGATAGATGAGGTCACTGAAGCAATGAACTTGATGGAGCTCAGAGGGGCAGTGACTGAGAGAAGCACCTGGGTGCTGTGGTCCATAGAGTCACGGAGAGTCGGACGCGACTGAACGACTAAACAACAACAAAGTGATTAATTATAATAATTGGTAATATATATCAGTATATTATTATATGTATTTTGTTATCTTCTCCTTATTGAGCCTGCATAGATTAAACAATTGTTTAATTGCTATATTATATTGAATGTACAAATGGATCTGCAGCTTTAAGAGTAGTGGGCGTGGCCAGCACTAGCCGCTGTCAGGTGATGCCGAGAGTTTGGGCGGAAGTGACGTCTTGTCAGCCTCGCGAGCTGGCGGAAGTGTCGCGGAACGAGCCGGAAGTGTTGAGTCCTGGTGTCCGTGCGGAGGATGGAGGAGGAGAGTCTGGAGGCCCGAATCAGTGAGTGCGGGGTGGGGGTGCTAAGCAGGGAGCGGGGCAGCCTGGAGACTCCACGGGAAAGCCGGGTGACCCGCCTGACCGCCACTTCCGCATCCAGCATACGTCATCAGCTGCGTGACGTCATGCGCGTTACTGAAGTAAATGATCGTGTCTGGGACGTCACTGCTGCATTTGGTATCAGACATATCATGTCACCAGCTTATGATGTCACCACCCTGACGTTAGATGACAGATCAAGTGTTTATGATAGCATGGCTTGTGTAGTGATGTCATAACAATAAGTATGATGTCATATCTAACTTTTAATAATATCATGGCATGTGTAGTGATGTCATATCTAACTTTAAACGATGTCATAGCTGCCACAGTGATGTCATAACTTGAACAGTGATAGTGACCCCTCTTAGACCTGTGGTAGATACCTGACAGAGCCTTCCAGTAGAGGTGGTTGGGACTCACTTAAAGAGACCTGCATCAGAACAATGGCTTTTGATAATGCTCCTCAGTGTGTTTTCTTCAAATAAGTCTCACATCAGAAAAAACTATCCAGAAGCTTAAAGAGACTCTGTCACCCTAACATCTTAAAGAGCACGAAAAACTGGTTATATGTTATGTTATCTATTTTCTTCTAAAGTGAATCAGTCCTGGGAAATCCCTTGTTGTTGTTTCTGTATGTAAGTGCAGATGAGCATCTCATGTATATTAATTAGCTGCTTTGATGTGCTAATTACAATTACAGTCTGATTGTCTGTCACTGTAGTGGCCAAAATAAAAACACCAGCCAAAACAAAGAGCCCCAGTGTTATCAGGCAGTTAGACCTCTGTCCCTTAATTATCAGTACTCTGAGCCGTGCTCACACATTGGCATATAGGAGCTGCAAAATCAATGATAAATATTTAAAAAATGATTCACTGCAGAGAAAAACTGATAATACAATGTATTGTCTGTTTTTAATGCTTACTAAATGAGATCAACTTTGTGTTGTGGTAAAATCCCTTTAACTGAGTTTGGGGGCTTGCCCTCTGACAGCCAATGAGATTATTGTTAAATAATGTCTAAACAGGTTTTTCAACAATGTTTGTAATGTTGAAAATGTGCCCTTCTAAATGCTGCTGAGACGTGGTCCCTGATAGGCTAGGACATTACACTGCACATTAAGCCCTGCAGAGTCTGTGTCTGCATACGCTGCAGAGGGCAGACCCGTTCAGGTTAAATTTTAGATAGAGCTTCTAAGCACTTATTAATAAAATAAATACATTAATATATAGATATATTTATAGCATAATAAAAAATATTGGACTACAGGGTATATTTTTTAATATGTCACATAACTATGCCCCCTGTCTATTACTATGGGGGGGGGGGGGGTGGAGCAGCTTTGTAGAGATCAGCCTTTGCTCAAAGTGCCCGACATGTCCCTGGCCTTATGCCCCATGCGCCCTGGGCCTTGTGCCGAGTTTTGTTCTCCAGGCGCCCTGCCTTGTGCCCCACGCGCCCGCCCGCCTTGTGCCGAGTCTTGTGCCCCACGCGCCCTGCCTTGTGCCCCACGCGCCTGCCCGCCTTGTGCCGAGCCTTGTTCCCCACGCGCCCTGCCTTGTGCCCCACGCGCCCTGCCTTGTGCCCCACGCGCCCTGCCTTGTGCCCCACGCGCCCTGCCTTGTGCCCCACGCGCCCTGCCTTGTGCCCCACGCGCCAGCCCGCCTTGTGCCCCCCGCGTGCCCCCCGTGACCCCCCGCCTTGTGCCTTCACCCCGCCTTGTACCTTCACCCTGCCTTGTGCCCTCACCCCGCCTTGTGCCCTCACCCCGCCTTGTGCCCTCACCCCGCCTTGTGCCTAATGCTGTGTCTTGTGATCACTTCCTCTTTAACTCATTTGCTTTTTCTTTCCTTGCAGACAGGGCCACTAACCCTCTGAACAAGGAGCAGGACTGGGAGGGAGTGCAGGCCTTCTGTGACCAGCTGAACCATGAGCTTGAGGGGTGAGGACAACGTGAACTGCACCACAAGGGAGCTGGACCCTCTAACCTGGCCCATTTAAAGGAATATGGTGGCTTTCTGGGTGTTATTAGATTTGTAGTATCCCTGTGTATCTATTTACCTTTATGCACTTCATTAAGAAGTGCAGTGTCTCGCACTAACCACGTAGTGACCGTCTTTCAGCAACATTCTGCTGATATGTGGTCCCTGATAGTCTATAGTCCTAGTCTACACTGCACATCCAGCCCTACAGAGTCTGTGTCTGCATACGCTGCAGAGGGCAGGGACTATTTGTCTGATTTTAGGCAGAGCTTATAAGCCCTTATTAATAAAGTACATAACAGTAAATAGATACACAGGGATATTACATACCTAATAACAGCAAGGAACCTTCCATATAAGTGACACAGCAGAGGTCCTAGCCATTGCAGAAATATAATTACAATTGGTATAACATAAAAGTAGTTATAGGGACTCCATTCCATATATTGTATTAGCCATTTATTTCTAAAATTAATTGGTCCTGAGAAATTCACCAATATGTGTGCGGTGTTTTTATGGAAATGAGCTACTCTGAAATACAATTTAGCTGGTTTCATGTGCCAATTAGGATCACAGTTTGCTTATCTGTCTCCAGAGCAATTACCCCTATGGCTGTTATCAGTTAGATCCCCTCCCGCACCCTTATCAAGTGCTCTGAACTACTGAACCACTCAGCAGCTGTAAAAACAATGCTGTATATTTCAGGAATGATTTACTGTAAAGAAAAAAGAATGATACAATGTATAGCCAGTTTTTTTTATACTGTTTATGATGAAACCCACTTCCTGTTGGAATGACAGTGTCCCTTTAAGTCATGTTATATCCCTTTTAAAGGATAAATTATATGAAAGTCTCCCCAACCCTCCTAATGACTTTGTTTCACATGATTAATTATCTCTCACAATGAGAGCATTGGTAGAAACCAGAATAATGATAAGATTTCATTGCGACTACATTAGTAATAATAATATTTGGACCGCTTTTGTGGTTTATAACCCTACTGTTAGGGACAGTTAAAGGGCAACAGTGGTCATTTTTTTATATATGGTCTTTTATATAACAAAACTAGTAATTAAGAACGTATTTTCATTTTCATTAGGGTTATTGCTGTGTCACTTTAAATCTATGTTTTCTACCACTTTTAGATCTCCATTGTGTGTGTGTGTCACATGTCCTTGAAGATTCAGTTCCCATGTTATTTTGAGTAGTAGTAGGGGAGATCTCACTTCATCAGGAGGAAGCGATCATGTGTGCATATGGCCGATGGGCTCTACTTTCTACTGTGCCCACGGGCTATAATCCCAGAGTAATGAATCATTTAACTGCCACTGTATCATTCATTTTATTTATATATATATATATATATATATATATATATATATATATATATATATATATATATATATAATATTATAAATACAGAGGAGAGTCACATTATTAATTTTTTACGCCGCAGGTCATAGCCAATGAAATACGACGTGTAATGAGCTGGCTTGGTGGGTATATTTGGCAACATGTAGGCAATTCTACGAACATATTCATCATCTCTGTCATGCATAAAACGTGCAATTTATCAGACTTTGCAAAGGGGATGTTCATTGGCTTTCGGGCTAAGGGGGGCAGTATTTCTGATACAGCACAGTTTGTGACCTGTTCTCATGCCGCTGTGGTAAAGTGTACCGCGACTGGACAAGCGGCACTATTGTGAATAAACGGCGTGGAAACTATACAGTTGAGCAACTTGCCGTCCAATTGTACCAGGGGGCCACCAGACGTGTCTAAAAGGACAGTACAGCCATCCTTGTTGTGTATGGGGCTCTGAAGCAAATGACTGGTCACTGCACCCATGCTGATGGGGGGGTCATAATCAGAAACCGCTTTTTTGTGCATGACAGTACCAAAACTGGACCTCTTCTGATTGGCAAAGGGTTGTCTTCTCTGATGAGTCACGGTTTCTGTCCATGGACTAGTTGGACGTTGGGTTGTTAGGCAGGAGACCTCCAAGAACAAAAACTCTGCAACCATTTCTGAAAAAAAACAAGCTGGTGGCGGCAGCGTTATGGTCTGGGGAATGTTTTCTTGGCATTGTCTGGGTCCACTCATACCTCTGGAAGGCACTCTCATCTGATTGGGTTATCTATCCATCCTTGCGGATCGAGTACACCCATTCATGTTGACTGTCTTTCATGGAGCGGGTGGCGTCTTCCAGCAGGTCAATGCAACATGTCATACAGCCAGAATTGTCTGGATGGAGCATGACGAAGACTTCCAAGTACTTCGCTGGCCTTCACATTCCCCGGACTTGAACCTCATCGAGCACCTCTGTGACCACCTCGATCGCCATGTTTACCATATGGATTCTCCACCACGCACTCTTAAGCACCTGTCGGATGCGATGCAGTCTGCATGGCTCCAGATACCCTCATCAACCTACCAGCATCTTATTGACTCCCCACCTAGCTGCACACAGAGGTTATTCCGGAGGCGCTCATTGCAATGCGAGCCTTGCGAAGCACACCGGATTTAGGCTGCAATGAGTGCTGAAGGCTTTCACTCCGAAGCGAGGTGAGCAGTTGAAAAACGCAGGACTTAAGCTGTAATGAGCGCTGAAGGCGCTCATTGCACTGTGCGCCAAGCAGTTGGTTAAAACGCGTAACTCGAACACAGAAAAACAAGAAAAATAATTTAAAAAAAAAACACACACACACAGCACAGGGGGACAGCCAGGAAACCTGGAAATTAAGTTGCAAACGAATTGGAGCCATATTTTCAGCTTTTTGCCACTTAAAAATCGGTTAAGCAAAGGAAAAAAAATGGCGAAAAAAACGTAAATATTCTGAAACGGGATGAAAACGAGGCTCTGCAATGCCAGGCATGCAGAACTTAGAAAATACACGACGCCAAAGACAGTAACACTTACACGAACAACTCCAGACACGTGAGACTTAGAAAATAAAACCAACATGCTGCTCAGACGAGCAAAATCATCACATTGTGGGGCAAACCGCATTGCCAGCTTTACAATTTAATTCCCGTCATTTTTGACGGGCAATTTCCTAGTTCTGTTATAATCTACAGTTAAATATGAATCCCATAAGAAATAAAAGAAACGTGTTTTGCCTGCTCACTGCTTTCTTTAGAGATGGTAGATATATTACCAATTCGCCAAGAATATGCAATCTTTTGAGCACAACTGTATTTTGGTGTGTGTTGTGAAGGTAAGCGTGTGGGTTCTAAAAGTGCCAATAATGTATACACTCCCTCTCCTTCCTTATGTGTGTTTTAACATTGTTATGTGGATGTAATAAGAAGCATGCGGTTCTATTGTGACAGCTCTAAAACTTGTCTCCCGTAGGCCGCAGCTCGCAACCAGACTACTGGCGCACAAGATTCAGTCTCCGCAGGAATGGGAGGCCATGCAGGCTCTGACGGTAACGCGACTGCTTGTGATCCTCTCTGTTACTTAGCAGTGTGTCTGCGTGCTCATCATTTACTATTATTATTATTGCTACAATTACTAGTAATATCAAAGTTCAGATTAGTAATGATTCCTAATAAAGACCTGATTTAAAAATACAATATTTTGTAGAATTACATTTAAAAGTAATTTTAAAAGAATATAAACCTTCTAATTCATTGCCTTTTATATGAAACTAGTCACTTGCCTGTCAAAAATGACGGCATAATATTGTCTTAAAAATGGTGTCTTCTGTCTGTTTGTGCAGTCTCTCTCTGTGCACCCTGTCTCTCTCTCTCTCTCTCTCCCCCCTCTCTCTCCTCTCTCTCTCTCTCTCTCTCTCTCTCTCTCTCTCTCTCTCTCTCTCTCTCTCTCTCTCTCTCTCTCTCTCTCTCTCTCTCTCTCTCTCTCTCTCTCTCTCTCTCTCTCTCTCTCTCTCTCTCTCTCTCTCCCCTCGCTCTCTCTCCCTCTCTCTCTCCTCTCTCTCTCTCACCTCTCTCTCTCTCTCTCTCTCCCCTCTCTCTCTCTCTCTCCCCTCTCTCTCTCTCCCCTCTCTCTCTCTCCTCCCCTCTCTCTCTCTCTCTCTCTCCCCTCTCTCTCTCTCCCCTCCTCTCTCTCTCTCTCCCCTCTCTATCTCTCTCTCCCCTCTCTCTATCTCTCTCTCCCCCTCTCCTCTCTCTCTCTCTCTCCCCTCTCTCTCTCTCTCCCCTCTCTCTCTCTCCCCTCTCTCTCTCTCCCCTCTCTCTCTCTCTCTCTCCCCTCTCTCTCTCTCCCCCTCTCTCTCTCTCTCTCCCCTCTCTCTCTCTCTCTCCCCTCTCTCTCTCTCTCTCTCTCTCTCTCTCTCTCTCTCTTTCTCCCCTCTCTCTCTCTCTCTACCCTCTCTCTCTCTCTCTCCCCCTCTCTCTCTCTCTCTACCCTCTCTCTCTCCCCTCTCTCTCTCTCCCCTCTCTCTCTCTCTCTCTCCCTCCCCTCTCTCTCTCTCTCTCTCCCCTCTCTCTCTCTCCCCTCTCTCTCTCTCTCTCCCCTCTCTCTCTCTCTCCCCCTCTCTCTCTCTCTCTCTCTCTCTCTCTCTCTTTCTCCCCTCTCTCTCTCTCTCTACCCTCTCTCTCTCTCTCTACCCTCTCTCTCTCTCTCTCTCTCTTCTCTCTCTCTCTTCTCTCTCTCTCTTCTCTCTCTCTCTTCTCTCTCTCTCTTCTCTCTCTCTCTTCTCTCTCTCTCTCTCTCTCTCTCTCTCTCTCTTCTCTCTCTCTCTTCTCTCTCTCCCTCTCTCTCTCTTCTCTCTCCCCTCTCTCTCTCTTCTCTCTCTTCTCTCTCCCCTCTCTCTCTCTTCTCTCTCTCTCTCTCTCTCTCTCTCTCCCCCCTCCCTCTCTCTCTCTCCCTCTCCCCCTCTCCGTCTTTCGGCCTTGTTTTCGTCTCGTTTTTCCAGCAGACATTTTTTTTTTCTTGCTTAGGCGATTTTCAATCGGGGAAAAAAATGCAAAAATGCCTCAAATGAACTTGCAACCTCAATCACAGGCTCCCTGGCTCACCCCCTGTGCTGTGTGTGAGTGTGTAAGTTAATTTGAGGCATATTTGTGTGTTTTTGAAGGTCTTTCCAGTTCAGTGGTTTGACCTTTAAAGTCTTAATTTTGCGAGTCCCGCAGTCCATCTACATGCTTCAGGTCCGTAGTCCTACGGGTCATAATTTTGCGTCGCTAAGTCCAGGGGCCCCGTGTGTCTCGGGATGAGAGTATGCAGTGTTCACCTCCAGCCCCGCAACTGCTTTCCTTGCTTTGTGAGGGCCGCAGTTCCGGGGTTCGCATAGCGAGCCTTCAAGCGTGACGACAACACGCAGATTGACAACTACTATAGTTGACTAGTGACTTGCCCTTCAAAAATGACGGCAATAAAATTTGAAGCCTAGCAATGCTGTTTGCCACAAAATGCGAGGATATGGCTCCTCTGAGCACCTTCGGTTAACGGTGAAGCCGCTCATTACCGTTTTTTGCCAAGCCGCACCTTTCCTACTTTGCAATGATCCCCTTCAGCGCTCATTGCGAGCCTGTCCCCCTGTGTACTTTATATGCCTACTGCCTTGGATTAAGTGTTACTGGCTTGGGTTCAGTGTTACTGGTTTGCGTTAAGTCTTAGTGCTTAGGGCTTGTATATACGTCCTTTGGCCTCATTTTCGTCGTGTTTACTTTTTTCCGGCAGCCATTTTTGTTCTTGCTTTTTCAAAATATGCCTCAAATTAACTTCCAACCTCACTCAGAGGCTCCCTGGCTCTCCCCCTGTGCTGTGTGTACGTGTATTTGAGGCATATTTGTGTGTGTTTGCCTGTTTTTCTAGTTCGGTGGTTAGGCCGTTAAAGTCGTATTTTTGCGAGGCCCGCAGTCCATCTACATGCTTTTGGTCCTAAGTCATACGGCCCGTAATTTTTGCCAGGTCCCGCGTGTCTCGGGAGGAGCGCCAGCTCATTGCATCCTAAGTCCCGTGTGCCTCAACTGCTCACCTCGCTTCGAGAGGCTTGCGGTTGCGACCCTACCGGCCGCAAGCGTGATGACAACTCGCAGATTGGCAGCTATTATATGTGATTATGCTGTCGTGGGATCTGCAATTTATATTTCTACTTCATCTGATTTTGCAACTAAGAGGACCAATGTGTGATATTGCTTTTAAAGGCACCTCAGTGAAGGCAATAATACACATACATACATACATTTCTGTGTACATAATGGGGGTGGACACTGTTGCTCCAGGCTCTGTTAGTGAGCCCAGAAACAGCTCTGTGCACACCCCCATATTGTACATGGAATCCGCTTTGGGTGAATCGGCACAAGTGAGGACTTGTAGTGCTTGATCAGAGCTTCCAATACATTTTTTTTAATTATATGGTCATTTCTCATTCTTTGCATACTGCCTACGCGGTAATATGCCTTTAAAAGAAAAAAAAACTTTCGTACAGTGGTTCTTTAAAAAGATATCCATTATCACTGTAACTTCTTTAGAGGGACATCTTGTACTTTGGGGCTTTATCAGTCAGTATCAC
Source organism: Discoglossus pictus (assembly GCA_027410445.1). NCBI lineage: Eukaryota > Metazoa > Chordata > Amphibia > Anura > Alytidae > Discoglossus > Discoglossus pictus. The sequence continues at coordinate 52,034,077 of CM050169.1, read as the reverse complement.
TGTGAGACCTTGATGGATTTGGTATCATCAGCTCAGTAACCATTTGTTTTCTGTTCCAAAAACCCAGCTTTCTTTCTGTCTCCCTCTTGCTCTTCTGCTTTATCTGTCTCTTCTGTTCTCTCTTTGCCTCTCTTTTTCTATTGCTCTTTCTCTTCTGTTCTCTAGTCCTCTTGCTCTGTCTCTTGCTCTCTCCTGTTCTCTCGTCTTCTTGCTCTGTCTCTTCTGTTCTCTCGTCCTCTTGCTCTCTCTCTTCTGTTCTCTCGTCCTCTTGCTCTCTCTCTTCTGTTCTCTCGTCCTCTTGCTCTGTCTCTTGCTCTCTCCTGTTCTCTCGTCCTCTTGCTCTTTCTCTTGCTCTCTCCTGTTCTCTCGTCTTCTTGCTCTGTCTCTTCTGTTCTCTTGTCCTCTTGCTCTCTCTCTTCTGTTCTCTCTCCACTAATCACACGTCACCCCCTGCTTCCTATGTGCCTGTTTTCTCTCCGTCCGTCTTCCTCCCTGTGTCCCCCTGCCCCTTTCCTTTGTACCTCTCTCATTCTCACCCACTCTCCTCCTTCCATCCCCAGGTCCTAGAGGCGTGCATGAAGAACTGCGGCAAACGTTTCCACAGCGAGGTTGGAAAGTTCCGGTTTCTCAATGAGCTGATAAAAGTAGTTTCCCCTAAGGTGAGTGGCAAGCCCCTCCTGTTCTTGTCTTGAATGGGCGCTCTCTCCTTTATCTGATATTATCCCCCATATCATCATGGGTAAGGTTAATATTAAAATAAGTTAAATAAGCAATAAAAAGACCTGGCTAACCCCGTCCACCCCAAAAACACATTGTTTAAAGCCACCAAGTGAAAGTAAATAATAATACTTGGACTAACTAACATGCAGGATCAACTATCTAACTGTAACACATGAGCTGATTACATTTTTTTGGTACGAAATTAGCAATATAATCTGTATTATTATTTTTTTTTAAATAGTTTAGAAACCTTACATTTGAACTTATCTTTGTAACTTCCAGCAGATGTACTTCTCTCCACCCCCTGCTAATGGTTTGCCTGTGATAACTAAGGCCGAGCAGCAGGCAGAGCCTTGTCTTGAGTGCAGTCACCTGGAAGTGCCTATTCTTATTTGTGCAGGTGCTTACATTCAAGACAATGGACCCAGTGTTATGCAGTTTTACAGGGAACTGAACAAATGGGCAGTGAGACATTAAACAGGAAACAAACAACACGTCCACATACCCAAATTAAACCTCCCTCACCCTTGAGTTGCTCCCTTTGTTCACTAATTAACCAAGGCATCAGACCCAAAGTTCTGATATCAGTGAGGGATTCCCAGGTGTGGCCGTGGTACCAGCAAGTCTCATCTCTTATCTTAACTTCCCGCAGTGTGTGTAGACTGCAAGTAGGCACATCTCCCACGCGGGGTGCAAACAATGGAAAAATCATAGGCACTGTGTCCATTGTCAGAAAGGTTGACTGACAGATCACAATGGCAGACATCTATCTATATGTAGGAAAATGCATTTTGAAATAACATTTAATTGATATTGTACTTGTTATTACCTATATTCGGATCCTCGCCTAAGTCCCCTTAAATACACCACTGCATTTGCTCCCAATAAATAAATAATTATCCCCTCTTGCCCAAACTCTTGTTTAACCCTTTGCAGCCTCTGTTGTGGGGGTGTCAGTGAGTTCTCTTTATCCCCACAGTACCTTGGCACTCGCTCCCCAGAAAAAGTAAAACTAAAGATCCTGGAGCTGCTGTACAGCTGGACGCTGGGGCTTCCCAGTGAGGTGAAGATAACAGAGGCCTATCAGATGCTGAAGAAGCAAGGTAAGTAAGGAGTAGGTGCATGTATAGCGCTACAGAACACGTTGGCGCGTTACAAATAAACAATAATAATAAATGCAGCAGCTTGTAGGGTGCTGATCCTTGGTGTATGTGTGAGAGATCCACATAATGCTTTCCTGTCCCCCCACAGGGATCCTGAAGGAAGATCCCAAGCTGCCTCCAGAAGCCATGATCCCACCACCCCCTCCCCGGCCCAAGAATGCCATCTTTGATGATGATGAGAAGTCAAAGGTTAGAAGTGTCCTCATCATTCATCTTTGATTTTTAAGAAAAGGGCCTTGGAAGTTATTATAAGAAATTATTTAAAACTGGGCAAACATGTAACAAATCTGCAAGAAAAGCCAATAGGATCTTGGGTGTAATGGAAAAAGAGTTATCAGCAGAAATAGAGAGGTATTAATGTCACTCTATAGACCCCCAGTCAAAAATATATATATAGGTACTAATGTCACTCTATAGACCCCCAGTCAAATATATATATATATATATATATATATATATATATATATATATATATATATATATATAGGTACTAATGTTACTCTGGACCACTAGTCAGAGCTAGAGACGTACTAATGTCACTTTGGGTTCCCTGGTGGTCCAGTGTTTAGGATTCAGTACTTTCACTGCTGCGACCTGGGTTTGATTCCAGTCAGGGAACCAAGAGTTCACACCACCATGAAGCCATGCAGAGTTGTGCCTGGTCATTACTTGGATGGTGTGTTATGGTCCATGATGTCACGCAGAGTCAGACACGAATGAACAACGTTTACACAAACAATGTAATTTTATAGAACCCTAGTCAGGATTAGAGAGGGACTAATGTCACTCTATAGACCCCTAGTCAGACATAGAGAGGGACTAATGTCACTCTATAGACCCCTAGTCAGACATAGAGAGGGACTAATGTCACTCTATAGACCCCTAGTCAGACCTAGAGAGGGACTAATGTCACTCTATAGACCCCTAGTCAGGAATAGAGAGGAACTAATGTCACTCTATAGACCCCTAGTCAGGAATAGAGAGGAACGAATGTCACTCTATAGACCCCTAGTCAGACAGAGAGGAACGAATGTCACTCTATAGACCCCTAGTCAGACATAGAGAGGGACTAATGTCACTCTATAGACCCCTAGTCAGGAATAGAGAGGAACGAATGTCACTCTATAGACCCCTAGTCAGACATAGAGAGGGACTAATGTCACTCTATAGACCCCTAGTCAAAAAGAGAGGGACTAATGTCACTCTATAGACCCCTAGTCAGGAATAGAGAGAAACTAATGTCACTCTATAGACCCTAATCTAAAATGGAGAGATGCTAATGTCATTCTATAGACCTCTAGTCAGATCTAGAGGGACTAATGTCACTCTATTGACTTCTAGTCCGATATGGAGAGGTAGATTAGAGGTGAGAGGGGCTTATATTATACACACTATTCGTCACTCACTTGCTGTCTCTCCTTCTGCTGCTTATTTCATCATTTCTCTCTTTCTTATCACACTTTCCCTCCCTTTAATTCCTGAAATTAACTGAATAAGTGTTTGTTTTCTCCTTCCCCCAGATGTTGGCTCGCCTCCTCAAGAGCTCCCACCCGGAAGATCTCCGAGCTGCTAACAAACTGATTAAGGAGATGGTACAAGAGGTAACCGATATCCCCTCCCCTCTAAACTCTCAGGAATGTCAGATCATGGGGGCCCTCCCTCTCACTGAGATGTATGGGAGAGCAGATATTATATATATATTTATATATATATATATATATATACAAGATTTGGAGTTTAACTCTGTGTAGGCATCTCGTTCATTGCTTCACTGTTACTGGAACTTTTAATGCACACTCAAGATAGTGTGAAAAAAGTGCTCTCCTTCAATTAATTGTGTTCTGAGCTTTTGAGGTTGGTGAGTTTCATCGGCAGAATAAGTAATGAGCTGGTCAGTGGTGCTTAATAGAACCTGCTGTGCTTACTGAGCAAGGTGATATTATTTTCCTATATTAGCTCTGTATTAGATATATCTGTCTCTTACCACCCACTTATAGTTTATATATAGTTTCTGTGTTATTTTAGCACTGCAGAATATGGTGATTCTTTTATAAATATAGGATAGTAATAATAATAATATCTTGTAAACAGATTAAATATTGCTATTTCAAAAAAAAAAGTGAGGGACTTTATATCTACTTGCATTAAACCCTCGAGGGGGAAGGGATGTGGTGTCACTTTCAATCTGGTCAGTTATCAAGGGCTCTAGACTACTTCCAGTCCCGTCCTCTCTCACCTCTCCCTGCACTGAATCGCATCCTCCCATGATCTGCTCTCAGGAAGTCATGTAACAAACACAACATGGATTCCTTTACTCTTCAACTATACAGATAATATTGGATGCGTAATGCTTTTCTGCAGCCCTTGTTCTTATCAGTGCCACCAGCCAGTGCAGCTTATTATCTATTCTGCTGATTCCAAAAGTTTATAACTCAGTTAATTTACCAGCACCTTTAAAAAGCAAAGCACTTTTCCCACATGGTTTTTCACCCTCTACCTGATGGTTCAGAGCATATATGGTGCTGATAGATGGTTTTAAGGGCTTTTGAGACATTATCCATAAATATATTTTGACCGTCCAATGTCCATCTCTCAGGACCAAAAGCGCATGGAGAAAATCTCCAAGCGGGTAAACGCCATCGAGGAGGTGAATAACAACGTGAGACTACTGAGTGACATGCTGGGCACGTATAAGGTGGGACAGACATCCGAGGGGAGCGAGGACTTAATGAAGGTAAGCGGGTGCAAGGTATTCTGTAATGTAAAATAGAAACCAGTGTAATCAAGTAAAAGTAGGCACTTCTAAGAGATAATATTTCCTACGTACACTAGAAGTTGTTTTACTCTGAGAAACCAGTGTGGTTCAGTCATAGGTATTATTGAAGAGAATTAGGCATGGGTTAAACAGCATTTGGTCCATGCATTCCCCTTGTACAATTAAAATAAATAAATATACACTAACCCTTTCAGATAATCAAGGATTGATTGGTAAGCAAGGGAGAAATAAAGTTGATTTTGGGGCCAGGAATTTTTTTATACCCCGCCCCATATGAGACTGAATAGTAACTGGTAATTTTTATCTGTACAAAAAAAATTATATATATATTATATGTATTATATTGCTCTCAAGAAACATAATTTCCCCTCTCACACATATCCATTACTGCTGTATTTTAGATTATGTACACAAATAAGTGGCTTTTTTTTTTTAAAGTATAGTGTTTTTTTTAAAGAACTAACCCACATGTAGCTAGTTCTCAGTCATTCATAAAGCATAGTTGAAAAAATATACAGTTGTAGGTTCTTTTTGTCATATGCTTCTGTTGTATCCATGGGAGAAAAACCTTGTGGAATAATTTTCGGGTGTCATAGAGTTTTTCATATTAAACTAGAAAATGCTCTATCGTGTGCAGCCTCATTCAGAGGTTACCTATCAGAATCCACATAGTAGGTTACCTAAGGAAAGGAACCAATCAGAATGACCAGCTCTAAAAAGTTGTGTAATACACGGTCATATGTTGTTTTTATCTTATCGGTCATGAGCACTTTGTGTGTGTGTGGTCTCCAATCAAAATACATTGTCCTGGCTTAGTAATAATAATAATAACAACAACATTAAACCCCCTTCTAGGAGCTGTATCAGCGATGTGAGAAGATGAGGCCAACACTATTCCGCCTGGCCAGTGACACAGAGGACAATGACGAGGCCTTAGGTACGTGTGACATCTCAACTTCATACATTTATATATACTCGGGAATTGCCTGTAAAAAATTACAGCATTAAAATTTGAAGCTTAGCAATGCTGTTTGCCACACAATGCAAGGTTATGCCCTCTCTGAGCACCTTCAGCGCACATTGCGAGCCTCTCCTCCCATCTACTTTAAGGCGCTCATCGCGAGCCCAGCAATAAGCGGCTTCGCCGCTCAGTGCAGGCCTTTGCAACCTGCAACTTTTGTGCTTGGGAATGCCATGTGTCTCTTTCCAGCATCTCCTCCCTGTCCCTTCCCTGTGTGTTTCTCCTCTGAATCTTTGCGTGGCGCGCGCTGACTGACGTTGGTTTTATTTTCTAAGTTCCGTGTGCCTGGCGTTGTTCGAGTAAGTGTTACTGGCTTCTGCCTCACTTTGATCCTGTATGAGAATTTTTAATTTTTTTCGGCTTCCGTTTTTTTCTCTCGCTTAGCCGATTTCGATTGTTGAAAAATGCCAAATACGGCTCAAATTAGCTTGCAAACTCACTCACAGGCTACCTGGCTCTCCTCCTGTGCTGTGTGTTAATATTTTTTTTTTTTTTTTAATTATTTTGCTGTTTTTGGGGGTCTTTCAAGTTACGTCGGTGATCGCAGCCATTGACATAAGCGCCTTTTGTGCTCATGTGTAGGCTGTTTTCAAGTCTTGCGGTGCTCATGATGAGCGCCGAGCAACACACACACACACACATATATATGTATATATTAGTAAATATATAGTACTTCTGTGTTCACATTTGAATGTCTTAAGCAATTTAAAAAACCTGCTTCCAGCTCAGAGTTCTAAGAAAAAACTTTTACACTGCATTCTGGGAAGCTGAGCCGGGACATGCAAATTTACCCACAAATGCCTCACTCTTCAATCTATAACCATTATCAAACATGGCTTCTTTTTAAACTTATGCATGCTGTATTACACAGCTTTAATGCAAAGCCAAGGTTGGATTATACACAAGCTGAGTATCCTATCCATGTACAGCTATTTCAAGCTTACTGGCTATTATCAGCATGGAGCAGGATCCCAGCTTGTGTTGTGGACCTTATGAGTAGGTAGTTCACCACAACAATCATTTATAATATGGTGGGCAAAAGAGCGATAGAAGCCCTTCACCGTACAGTAGTACAGTAAATAAAAAGTGTTCTCATTGGAATGTGTGTGTGTGTGTATATATATATATATATATATATATATATATATATTCAAAAGATCATAAACTTTACAAAAATATTTGTTTTATATGAGAAATATAGTGTAGAATAATGACATTAAATACAGACCATGTGGGATTGTTTTCTCCACCTCTGTCCTGATATCTTACAGACACTCCTCTTGTGTTCTCTTCTTCCAGCGGAAATTCTTCAGGCCAACGACAGTCTGACTCAGGTCATCAACACGTACCGACAGGTGGTGAAAGGAGAGGAGGTGAATGGAGAGACCGCCACCTCCAGCATGCCAGGTAAGTGTAAACCTTAAAGGGACACCGCACACGTTCCAAAGATATATTTAAATCTATAGTACTTCATCAATTTAAATACCATTTAAAAAAAAATGCATTTTCCCACAAAAAACGAATATGGAAATGTGTACATTTCAGTCAGATTTTCTGATCCACCCACTAACAGACCAATATATTTTGGTAATGGGAGATCATTGTCAAAAGTTATCCCCTGCGGCTTTCTGTCTGTCAAGTGGAAAGGCCCTGTTTGTACTCATTCTATGTTCTGAGAAAAATAAATGTTTGTTTCTGAAAGCTAAAATATTTTTTGAATGGAATGTGCGCTGTCCTCATAGATTAAAGGGCTGCTGTGGTCATAGATTTAATATATCTTCTTATGAAGAACTTGAAAACAGATAACATGCATTTAGAATCTAAAAAACATAATACAGATTTATTACTTTTATTTGCAGTTTGTTATGCTGTGGAATCTACCATCTTAGTTTCTATTCCCTGAGTTGGTGGGAGACACATATATATAATATATAATATATATATATATATATATATATATATATATATAATATATAATATATATATATATATATATATATATATATATATATATATATATATATATATATATATTAATATTAATAAAAAGCTAGGTCCCAACAGCCCTGACACTGTGTTATGCTCCTGTGTTCTCTCTCTCACGCAGCCAGCTCCTCCGCTCTTCTAGATCTGTCAGGGCTGGACATGACGGCAGCTGCTGCCCCGTCATACCCCTCCGCCCCGGCTGTGTCCTTGCAATCCTCCGCCGGCCCCTCCACACATCTTCCCACCTCTCTATCGCTGCTGGACGATGAGCTCATGTCTCTGGGTAAGTGATCCTGCCCTCAAGGTCTTGTTCCCACACTGCCAATCTGGAAATAACTTTAAGTTGTTTTTCCTCATTCCTTCTTGTCTCTCATTCGTTCCTGTTATCATTTGGTTATTCCCAGTGTGTTATCAGAGTTCTGAAGGCCAAATAGAACCGTAAAGTCTGTACATCCCCGAACGAATCCTAATGCTACTGTAAAATATGTAAATTATTTATAGTTTTGGGTATACGCCAGTTCTTATCATTTATTTTCTCCCCAGTACATTTTTACTCCATTATTTTCTTTAACATTTCTTTTTTTTTTTAAAAATTTCTCATTCTCGCTCGCTCTCATTCTCGCTCGCTCTCATTCTCGCTCGCTCTCATTCTCGCTCGCTCTCATTCTCGCTCGCTCTCATTCTCGCTCGCTCTCATTCTCGCTCGCTCTCATTCTCGCTCGCTCCTCTCCCTCTCTCGCCCCTCTCCCTCTCTCGCCCCTCTCCCTCTCTCGCCCCTCTCCCTCTCTCGCCCCTCTCCCTCTCTCGCCCCTCTCCCTCTCTCGCCCCTGACCCTCTCTCGCCCCTGACCCTCTCTCGCCCTTATATAGAATCTTTATCTATCACAAGGCTTTTAATATTTTAACCCATACATGTCATGACGTCCTGTAATGTAACTGCTCTTTATCCACAGGTTTAACTGACCCCGTTCCCTTCCCAGAATCCTCCACATGGAACAGCTTCCAGGTAATACACCTAATGCAGACTTATAGTGACCCCAGCTGGTTAACACTGGTATTAAACTGTCGTGATATGAAGCGCCTGCAAACAGTTTGGATCAGTCATATTTTAATGGCTCACTGTGGCCATATAGTTCAAATATACTGTTCTGAAGAACTACACTTGAGAATGGGCAAAATGTACCTTTTTATAAGCAATTATACTGCACTGCAATCTAAAATGTTGGTTTCTGTTTATTAACCTCTTGAGGTGGGAGGAGATATTGACTGCAGAGGAAGCTTCTACCGTCAGCATAATGAGAAAGTGGCAGATAAAACTGTCAGTTCTTTCAATAGAAGTGATTACTAGTTTCTTCTGAGAAAGTGCCAGTCATTTCACTTGAGAAAATAGAACTTCAAAGTATAAAATAATTGCATATAAATGTTAAAATGTTTATTTTTTTGTACTAAAATCTGGAACTTCACACTTTCTTCATGTTTTCCCTCTTGAGGGGTGCCATCTTCAACAGCTGTGCTGTGCACCATTAGATAGTGGGTGAAAAAGCATGTGGCAACATTTATGATCAATAGAAGTCAGACTATTTCAATGTGTTTCTTCTGCCTGAATGAGTTAGGAGCTCTGCACTACGTGGTACATAATGAATTTTAATTAGAATCAGGTGTAGAAGGTTTTAATCAGACAGTGGCTGTAGTTTGTGGTACTAAAGGTCCTGGGTTCAAATCCCCATAGAGATAGATATCTTTTATACATACTTTTTAAAGCAGAGTGTTGGTATAGTTTTAGACATGTCTCCTGATTTATATAAACTGTTTTTTCACAGTCTTCAGAGAGTGCTGACTCTGAAGTGCATGAGAAGGGGCCCACTGTCCTCCCAACACCCCCTCAAGGAAGCAAAGCTCTGGAAGACCTTGATGTGCTTGGGAAGACCCTCTTGCAACAGTCACTCCCACCAAGCACCCTGCAAGTGCGATGGTAAGATCAATCGCATATATAGTTCTGGATTTGCGGGGCTGTCTGTAACGCTTACGATGTTGGTCACACTTTGCGAGCCGTTGACCACGCAGGACTTAGGCTGCAATGTGCGCAGAAGGGATGCGCACGACTTCCTGAAATGCGCTGGTGCTTATCCCGAGACACTCACCACTTTGCAAAATTTACGGACCATATGACTTGGGACCATAAGCACGTAGATGGACTGAGGGGATTGCAAAAGTACGACTTTAACGGCCGAACTGCAAAAACATTCAAAAACACAGAAATATGCCTCAAATTCACTTACACACTCACACACAGCACAGGGAGTCTGTGAGTGAGGTTGCAAGTTAATTTGAGGCATATTTAGCATTTTTTTACATATGAAAATTGCCTAAGCAGGAAAAAAAATGGCGGCTGAAAAAACGTAAACCCCACGAAAACGAGGCAGAAGGATGTAACAGTTGGTGCAACACAAAAAACACGCTCATGAAACACGTGTCACTTACCCGAACAACGCGAAGCACGTACCCGAGTATTTCGAGACACGTAATATCGCCCATTTTATACTAACCGCGTGCGCAAATCCATAAAAATGCGCTCTACTTTTAATTCAAAGCAGTAACACTTAACCCAAGGCACTAACTCTTAAGCCAAGGTAGTACACGGGGGAAGAGGCTTGCAATGAGCGCCAAAGGGGCTCAGAGGGCCCATTGCCTCAAATTGTGTGGCAAACGGCATTGCCAGCCTTACAATTTTACTCCCCGGCGGGCAAATGTCCTAGTATATACAGTATAATATATCATTTGCAAACTTACATGGACATTTTGTAATTTATATCAGTTCCTCTCTTTCTAATTATGAGATTATTGCTAATAATTACGAATTGCCCCTCCTTGGAGTTCTGAATGTATAGTGATCCTGCTAAAGCCTTGGGGTAATTGTCCTAATCAGCCCAGTACTCCATCTCTGCTCAGGCTTCCAATCAGCATATGGCTTTTGACTGCTCAATACAGAGCAATTATTAGCCCATTAGAGAGGGTAAATTAATCCGCATTCAACGCCCCTTCGCTCTTCAGGATGTTGATCAGCAGAACCAAAATGGTGATAAATGTTAAAGGGACTCGACAGGAAGTTGATATAATTTTAAAACGTTTTAAAAACTGGCTATACATTGTACTAGCAAATTTTCTCTGTTATTTCTGAAATATTTATAATTGATATTGTGACTCCGTGTGCTAATGTGCATGGCGGGGTGATAATGTGCGTTTCAGGGTGCTAGCGTGCGGCTCAGTGTAATAATATGTGCAATTCAAAGTACTTGGTATGGGTAGGGAAGTGATCTAACTACCAGATAACATTGCAGGTCTTTAATTTAAGTTTTTTTTTTTATAACCCAAACAATACAACTTGATTTTGGGGTGACAGAGTCCCTTTAAAGAATTAGCGGTCACACACACACACAGTCAGTCTGTGTAGGTCTTCAAAATATGTTTAACCCTTTAAGAACTGCAGAACCTTTTGTGCTTTATCTATTTGTTAACCTGGATCAGAGCCCCAAGACCAACCCCAGATCTGCCTGGCATGTCCCGCACAACTAATCACTGCTTCCCACTGATACATTTGTAGCTCTGCGGCTTTATCCTTTGTCCTTGGCATTCCACGTGGGAGATTGGCACACTCAGGAATGTGGCATTTAAAGGGGAATTGAACTTCATATTACATGCATTTAAAGGGGCCCTGAACTTGTGGGTCCTGCTCTGCACCAAGCATAGACACTTATCCATCTTTTCTCTGATTTATAATTGGTTTAAATGTAGCAGTGTTGGAAGAAGTTCCCTCATACTTTCATATTCTCCTCAATGCAGTAATATACTTCACATTTGTTTTCCCTTTTGAAGTTTGTTATTGTTTAGTCATTGTTCATTACTTCAGTGACTCGTCTATCCATCTCCTCCTCTGCCGGCCCCTTCTATGCGTGCCTTCAATCTTTCTCCGCATCCTCTTCTCTAGTGAATCCTGCTGTCTCATGATATGGACAAAATATTTAAGCTTCCGCCTCATGATCAAACCTTCCAGTGAACAGTTTGGCTTCATTTCTTGATTGGATCTTCTGACATTTTGTAGCAATAACACAGAGAGTTTGATATGTTCAAGGTGCTTGTGATTTTTTATCCTTGCAGAACCTGCTGAGTGAAGCAAGCTGAGCACAACTCTTTAGAAGAATTTGAGGATTACTGGGTTTTTATAAATATGTGAAATATGCATCAATTAAATAAAGTTTAGGTTTGCTCTCTTTTGATTTAGAGCAGCATTTATAGCAGAGGTATAATTTAAAACCATAGTCACAGGGCCACAGAAGTCGCCATATGTGCTCTGCCTAATTAGAGCGAAAAAGCATGTTAGAAAAGGTGTTTTCCTTTTTAAAATTGACACTGAATTGACACGTTTACGATCAATAGAAGTCAGGCTATTTCAGTGAGTTACTTGGACAGCCATTACCCACGGTGCTTAGCAGTAACTTGTATTTTTTTCTCACTGGTCATGGTGACAATTCTATCCTCTCTCTCTCTCTCTCTCCACAGGGATAAAACTCAACAGAAGCCCACCTTGCGAGACCTCCAGAGCAAGGCTGCTCCTACTACTACTGTGTCTCAGCCGATGAATCCATTGGTGACCCCCCAGCCACTCAATCCTCTATTACCCCCTCCGTACACTGCTGTGGAGCAGCCAGCACAGCCACCTCTCGCAAGACCCGACATCTCTCTGGCGAATGTCAATGTGCCTCTGGAGTCAATCAAACCAAGTACAGTATGGGGGGAGAGGAGGCTCTTACCAGGAGCTAGAAGATTTATATGGCATTAATTATGCCTGCAGTTAAGAAAAGCAATGTTTAGTAAACAAGTGGAAGACCTTGACTTGGCACCAATGACTTACTTATGGGTAGACCAACACATTGCTTTAAAAATTATGTGTAAAAGTTTAACTTATTTCATTATTTGAACGATATATATTTATTTAAAATTATGTGAACTAGTTATTTAAAAATGTAAGGTATATTTTTGTCAATATTTTATTTTATCTTTTCATGTGACAACACTGAAGAAATGACCCTCTGCTACAATGTAAATTAGTAAGTGTACGGCCTGTATAACAGTGTAAATTTGCAAGCGTGTGTGGCGGCAACCAGGTGAGGAGTACAAAGACAAGTGTGTGTTCCCTACAGTCAAGCATGGTGATGGTAGTGTCGTGGTCTGGGCCTGCATGAGTGCTGCCGGAACCAGGGAGCTAGAGTTCATTGAGAGAACCATGAATGCCAACATGTACTGTGACATACTGAAGCAGAGCATGATCCCTCACTTCGGAGACTGGGCCGCAGGGCAGTAATCCAACATAACAACTCCAAACACACCTCCAAGACAACCACTGCCTTGCTAAAGAAGCTGAAGGTAAAGGCGATGTACTGGCCAAGCATGTCTCCAGACCTAAACCCTATTGAGCATCTGTGGGACATCCTCAAACGGAAGGTTTCTTCCTAACTCCCCTATCTTCCTGTACTGTCTGACCCCAATCCATTCTCTCTCTTTCTTTCAGTGCAAATTCACTCTGGTTTAAGGCCTACTACATCTGTGAGATACTCAGAATATTGCCCTCCCTCCCCAACTCAGTTTAAATTTATAGAGCCATAGAAAACACCTGACTTCCTACTTGCAGATATATCATCTCAACACTAGGGGTCAGCCAACATACTAGTCTTTCACCTCAGATCCCTCCCCTCTCCCTCTAAAATAAAACTCTTTCTATCTTTCACTTGCTTCCTGGCCCTTGCTATTCCTTATTTGTTACTCTTTCCCAGTTCTCTGCCTTTTAATTCCCTTTAGATTGTAAGTAGCGAGTTTCCAGACTTGTAGGGTGCTTTGGGATAAAGCACTTTCTGCTAAGATTCTAAGCTCAAAACAGGGCCCTTCAACTTTTGAATTTTGTTAAACGTGTATTTCCACTGTTCTTATCCCCTGTACAGCGCTACGGAATATGTTGGCGCGATAAAAGTAAAAGATAATAATAATAAAAAAGAAATAAGGTGGGGGAGTGCAATGTCATCATGGAGGAGTGGAAGAGACTCCAGTGGCAACCTGTGAAGCTCTGGTGACCTCCATGCCCATGAGGGTTAGGGCAGTGCTGGAAAATAATGGTGGCCACACAAAATATTGACACTTTGGGCCCAATTTGGACATTTCCACTTAGGGGTGTACTCAGTTTTGTTGCCAACGGTTTAGTCATTAATGGCTGTGTGTTGAGTTATTTTGAGGGGACAGCAAATTCACACTGTTATACAGGCTGTGCACTTACTACTTTACATTGAAGCAGAGTGTCATTTCTTCAGTGTTGTCACATGAAAAGATATAATAAAATATTTACAAAAATGTGAGGGGTGTTCTCACTTTTGTGAGATAATGTGTGTGTGTGTGTGTGTGTATATAATAAGTAGTTCACATAATTGTTCAAGATTTTTTATTTTTATTTACAAAAACAATATTATGGCAATTACCTGACATTTGCTTTATCATATAACCTAAAGAACATATTTCTCTGTTTTCTGTTTTTTTTTTAAACCGTAAAGAAAAAGATCAGTCTATATGAGGAATTGAACCCAGGCTGTTTTCCATCACAGACAGCAGCCTTAGCTAAGGTGCCATCTGCTTTGTTGCTACTTAACTGCTAGATTAGTTACAAGTAGTTACAAATCATTTAGCCTCATTAAACGTTTCTACACCTGATTCTAAATAATATCCATTATGTTCTGCACAGCACAGAGCTCATTACTCATTCAGACAGACGCAACAGTGGCTAATGTTATAAGCTTCTTGCATGTGTGAGGTTTTTCCTAAATTACAGAGATCCTTTACATTCAGATAAGCAGAGCTCTATCATGTCCAACTGACCCTTCTTCTCTCCTTTCTCTTGCAGGTAGTATCCTCCCAGTCACTGTGTACGACCAGCACAGTTTTCGGGTCCTCTTTCACTTTGCTCAGGATGCCCCACCTGGGAGGCCGGATGTCCTAGTGGTCATCATCTCCATGCTCAGTACGGCTCCTCTGCCCGTCACTGGGATTAGCTTCCAGGCTGCTGTGCCCAAGGTAATGCCATTAGTCAGGACAAGTCTGCCATTCCTGATACTCTGGGGGTGGGGGCAGGGGTCTTGTGATATTTTGTTGCTATCATGGTGACTTCTCCTCACTCTTCATCTCATCTTTCATTTTCACTTAATCTCTGAAATGTCTCTTTAATTTGAGGAGTGTTTATAATTGTATATTGTATATCTAATTGTGTGTCTGTGCTGCTGCTCGGTGCACTCTCTTCTCTTAGTTTCCATATTGTCATATTGTTGTGTGCAGTTTTTGTTCTTTATCCTGTCACTTCTCTACACTTCTCTCTACTATCTTCCAGTCTCCTCTCTCTTGCTCTTCAATCTGTCTTCTTTACTCCCTCCCTCTGCCTTTCTCTCCCCCTTGCTCTCTCCCTACCCCTTGCTCTCTCCCTACCCCTTGCTCTCTCCCTCCCCCTTGCTCTCTCCCTCCCCCTTGCTCTCTCCCTACCCCTTGCTCTCTCCCTCCCCCCTTGCTCTCTCCCTCCCCCTTGCTCTCTCCCTCCCCCTTGCTCTCTCCCTCCCCCTTGCTCTCTCCCTCCCCCTTGCTCTCTCCCTCCCCCTTGCTCTCTCCCTCCCCCTTGCTTTCTCCCTCCCTCTGCCTTTCTCCCTCCCTTGCTCTCTCCCTCCCCCTTGCTCTCTCCCTCCCCCTTGCTCTCTCCCTCCCCCTTGCTCTCTCCCTCCCCCTTGCTCTCTCCCTCCCCCTTGCTCTCTCCCTCCCCCTTGCTCTCTCCCTCCCCCTTGCTCTCTCCCTCCCCCTTGCTCTCTCCCTCCCCCTTGCTTTCTCCCCCCCTCTCCCTCCCTCTCCCGCCCTCTCCCTCCCTCTGCCTCACTCTCCCGCCCTCTCCCTCCCTCTCCCCCTCTCTGTCTGTCTGTTCCCCCTCTCTGTCTGTCTGTTCCCCCTCTCTGTCTGTCTGTTCCCTCTCTCTCCCTTTAGTGTCTCCTTGCGCTCTCTCTCTCTCTCTTTTTCTTTCTTTCTTTCTTTCTTTCTTTCTTTCTTTCTTTCTTTCTTTCTTTCTTTCTTTCTCTTTCTCGCTCTCTTTCTCTTTCTCTCTTCTCTTTCTTTCTCACTTCTCTTTCTTTCTCTCTCCTCTTTCTTTCTCTTTTTCTCTCTCTCTTTCTTTTTCTCTCGCTCTTTCTTTTTCTCTCTTTCTCTTTCTCTCTCTCTCTCTCTCTCTTTCTCTCTCTCTCCCTCCCCTATCTGTCTGATTTTTGCTCTCTCCTAATTTTTCCATCTCTCTCTTTCTGTACTCCCCTCCTGTCTCTCTCTTTTCCTATTCTCCTCTATCTCATGATTCTCTTGTCTCTCTGTTTCTGTCTCTGCACCTCTCCTGACTGTCTTCTCTCCTGGCAGGTGATGAAGGTGAAGCTGCAGCCTGCGTCTGGTAGTGAGCTCCCAGCCTTCAATCCCATCCTGCCTCCATCTGCTGTCTCACAAGTACTGCTGCTGGCGAATCCCACACAGGTGAGAGACATGGTCACCCACTCCTCTAATATACTCAGGATGGGCCCTCTAATGTTCTAATGCATATCTATATAGTGTACAGTTATAGTTTACATAGAAATTTAGGTTGAAAAAATACTTTAGTCCATCAAGTTGGAGATGGGGCTCGTGATGAGCGCCGAAGATGATCATCGCAAAGCACCAAAGTAGATGAGGGGAAAGGCTTGCAATGAGCGCCGAAGTGGCTCAGAGGGGGCAGAGCATCACATTGTGTGGCAAACTGTGCATAGAATATACAGTGTGAGTGTTAGTGCCCTGATTATAAAGTGTAATGAATGTTCCAAGTGTGCATTATACATAGTCTGCGTGCGCGGGGTAAAGCCGTTGGTTTATTGTGTAAAGCGCCATTGTATAGTCGTAATGTTATTAATGTGGTACGCGTCTCGTGAGCATTTTACGGCTTTTGTAATAGTGTATCTTGTAGGTCGTAGTGTAATGTGCAAAGTGCTACGCGTTTGGCAGTGTTTTGCGCAGTCCGGGTCGTGTAGCCTTGTTTTCATTTTTTTGGACGGACATTTTTTTCCTTGCATAGGCAATTTTATAGTGGTGAAAATCGTCTTAATTCGAGTTATATTCGCGTCCCACCTCACTCACAGACGTCCTGGCTGTTGCTCCATGCTGTCTGTGATGTTTTTGTAATATTTTGGGGTGTATTAAGCAGGTTTTTTGTTTGGACGCTAATCTCGTAATTTTTTGCGTCTCGTAGCTTTTGTTTTTTTCTAAATCCCGTGTTTCGGATTTTGAAGGCTCGCTAAGCACTCATCGGCTAAATCCTACGCACCTCGCAAAGCGTGACAACATCTCACAGTTTGACAACTATTATATGTGAGATTATATATATATATATATATATATATATATATATATATATCACAAATCGCGTCCTCCCAACATATAAAGCTTTTCTCAGACAGCATAGGTGCTGTAATAATATCATAAACCCCAATATATTGTTTAAAATAAATACAGCCTTTATTTTCTACTTTTTTAATTTTAAATCCTAAAAGGATTATATACCTTGGATTCAAATAAGATCTCTTTTAAATTGTTGAAAGACTGCCACTTCACATGTCTACTATGCAATATAACTCAATAGAATCACAAACCTGTGTATATTACCCACCCCCTACAGGCAGACTAGATGTAATCCCACCATGACACAAGCAGAGACAGCAAAATAGAAGATTTTCTCTATGAATACTATTATCCCTTTGAGGATTGATCCAGTCCCGTGGGCCGCGCTCAGTTCTGAGGGTCGGGGGTTTTAGGTCTAGGGAACTGAAACTATTTTGTCTGCCAAATTCATTCCTGTTAGAGAGAATACTCAGAAATGTATCAGAGGAAGTCAGGCAAGGGAGGGCTTCACTGAATCAGAGTCTTAGGGAGAAGTTGTGGTTTCAGAGTATCAATAGACACACGCAAGAGAGAAGATATAGAAGTGGTTATGAGACGTCTCCAAGACATGGTGTCTAGTGTTACGTATAGAAGGTCCACTAAAGGCTTAGAGCAGTGATTTTATCTTAATAGTTCTACATTCTCTCTCTTTCTCTGCTCTCTCTCTCCTTTTTCTCTATCTCTTTCCCTCCCATTCTCGCTCGCTCCCATTCTCGCTCGCTCCCATTCTCGCTCGCTCCCATTCTCGCTCGCTCCCATTCTCGCTCGCTCCCATTCTCGCTCGCTCCCATTCTCGCTCGCTCCCATTCTCGCTCGCTCCCATTCTCGCTCGCTCCCATTCTCGCTCGCTCCCATTCTCGCTCGCTCCCTTCTCTCCCCCTCCCTTCTCTCCCCCTCCCTTCTCTCCCCCTCCCTTCTCTCCCCCTCCCTTCTCTCCCCCTCCCTTCTCTCCCCCTCCCTTCTCTCCCCCTCCCTTCTCTCCCCCTCCCTTCTCTCCCCCTCCCTTCTCTCCCCCTCCCTCCCTTCTCTCCCCCTCCCTTCTCTCCCCCTCCCTTCTCTCCCCCTCCCTCCCTCCTCTTCCCTTCCCTCCTCTCCTCCCTCCCTTCTCTCCCCCTCCCTCCTTCTCTCCTCCCCCCTTCTCTCCCCCTCCCTTCTCCTCCCCTCCCCTCCCTCCCCTCTCTCTCCCTTCCCTCTCTCTCTCTCTCCCTTCCCTCTCTCTCTCTCTCTCTCTCTCCCTTCCCTCTCTCTCTCTCTCTCTCTCTCTCCCTTCCCTCTCTCTCTCTCTCTCTCTCTCTCTCTCTCTTCCCTCTCTCTCTCTCTCTCTCTCTCTCTCTCTCTCTCTCTCCCTTCCCTCTCTCTCTCTCTCTCTCCCTTCCCTCTCTCTCTCTCTCTCTCTCTCTCTCTCTCTCTCTCTCTCCCTTCCCTCCCTCCCCCCTCTCTCTCCCGTGTCTCTCTCTCTCTCCCGTGTCTCTCTCTCTCTCCCGTGTCTCTCTCTCTCTCTCCCGTGTCTCTCTCTCTCTCTCCCGTGTCTCTCTCTCTCTCCTGTGTCTCACTCTCTCCCATATCTCCCTCTCACCATCACCTTCTCTCTCTCTCTCTCTCTCTCTCCCCACCCCCAGGAGAAGGTCCGCCTCCGATACCGTCTGACCTACACCCAGGGCGACCAATCGTACGATGAGATGGGGGATGTTGAAGACTTCCCCCCTGTGCAGAAGTGGGGGCATCTCTAGAGCCCCCTGAGAAGCATGAACGGGAGGGCAGAACCTTCCCAGGCAGGGGGCCCTGTGCTCACCCTCACATGGACAGCAGGTTGGGCACCGGAGCTGCCGTGATTGGCACTTCCAGGACTATGCGAATCCGCGGCTGCCTCCTCTGTGACTCGAGGCTCCGAGAGGGGACACTGCCGTAATAGCGAGGGGGTACCCCACAAAGCCCACTCTGCTGGTTTTAATCTAAACCTCTTATCTCTTTTTTTTTCTTTCTATTTTATTTTCTCTTTTTGATGCTTAAAATGCCATGGCCGGGGCCCAAATTATGGTATAATAAAGTACCAGTGAAAAATGGATACATGCAACTGGAAGTTATACATTTGTTTAATTTTATTAGTTATAAAAAAACAGCTTTGAAAATACTAATTTTTGACTGTCACTCAACTCAAGAGAACTATTATCAGTACCTACCTGTAGCATTATTTTATTGATGGCTTCCTTCTGCACGTGGCCTCTCAATAGAGTCAATATGCAAAAGGAAGCCATTAACCCAGGGTAATAGTCAAGGTATTTAGGTACCGGTGACTAGATCTCTCTACTGAAAGCTTAGTGACAGCCAAAATTTAGTATTTTTTTTTATTACTTTTTTTTTCAGTATTCAGTTTTTATTGGTACTTTACCAGACTAAACCGGGGCCCTGTGCTGTGGGACAATAACTCTGTATGTGCTGGAGGGGGCTAAGACATTGGTTTGAGGGCATTAGTGGCCCCCAGGAGCCAACTTTCTCATATTTACCTCCAAGACAGGACTGTACCAAATCTGACTTCCTCAGCCTCTACCCGCTTCTCGCACGGCATCCTCTATATAAGTAGCATCGGTCACTAGGAACAACTATTTTTTTTGTTCTTGTTTAAAGTTTGCTTAAACTCCTTTTACTCGCCATGTTTTGGCCGGAGCCCTCTCCATCTTTTCTAAGCTGTGGTCAAAAGCCTGAAACAACCCTTCGGTGCAGCTGCCGATTTACTGCACAGCCTTACAGGCAGACATTATACACTTCCTGCTACAGTTTGTAAAAGATGGGTGGGGCTTCAGCCTCAGGCTGAGTTCACTGTTTGTTTACTCACAAACATCAATATTTTTTATGATAATAAATGGAAAAGTTAAAATGAGTTTTAGTAGTTATGGCACTTGATGGTATGTAGCACCCTGCAGTAAACGAAGTGCCCTCTTTGCACACACAGTATCCTGTACTAATCGCCTATCCCTCTCTGCACACACAGCATCCTGTACTAATCACCTATCCCTCTCTGCACACACAGCATCCTGTACTAAGTCAGCTTCCCTCTCTGCACACACAGCATCCTGTACTAAGTCAGCTTCCCTCTTTGCACACACAGTATCCTGTACTAATCGCCTATCCCTCTCTGCACACACAGCATCCTGTACTAATCACCTATCCCTCTCTGCACACACAGCATCCTGTACTAAGTCAGCTTCCCTCTCTGCACACTCAGCATCCTGTACTAAGTCAGCTTCCCTCTTTGCACACACAGCATCCTGTACTAAGTCAGCTTCCCGCTCTGCACACACAGCATCCTGTACTAAGTCAGCTTCCCTCTCTGCACACACAGTATCCTGTACTAATCACCCATACCTCTCTGCGCACACAGTACCCTGTACTAAGCCAGTGTCCCTCTGCACACACCATATTCTGTACTAAGACAGCTCACCTCTGCATGCACAGCATCCTGTACTAAGTCAGCTTCCCTCTCTGCACACACAACATCCTGTACTAAGCCCAGTTTCCCTCTCTGCACACACAGCATCCTGTACTAAGTCAGCTTCCCTCTCTGCACACACAGCATCCTGTACTAAGTCAGCTTCCCTCTCTGCACACACAGCATCCTGTACTAAGTCAGCTTCCCTCTCTGCACACACAGCATCCTGTACTAAGTCAGCTTCCCTCTCTGCACACACAGCATCCTGTACTAAGTCAGCTTCCCTCTCTGCACACACAGCATCCTGTACTAAGTCAGCTTCCCTCTCTGCACACACAGCATCCTGTACTAAGTCAGCTTCCCTCTCTGCACACACAGCATCCTGTACTAAGTCAGCTTCCCTCTCTGCACACACAGCATCCTGTACTAAGTCAGCTTCCCTCTCTGCACACACAGCATCCTGTACTAAGTCAGCTTCCCTCTCTGCACACACAGCATCCTGTACTAAGTCAGCTTCCCTCTCTGCACACACAGCATCCTGTACTAAGTCAGCTTCCCTCTCTGCACACACAGCATCCTGTACTAAGTCAGCTTCCCTCTCTGCACACACAGCATCCTGTACTAAGTCAGCTTCCCTCTCTGCACACACAGCATCCTGTACTAAGTCAGCTTCCCTCTCTGCACACACAGCATCCTGTACTAAGACAGCTCACCTCTGCATGCACAGCATCCTGTACTAAGTCAGCTTCCCTCTCTGCACACACAACATCCTGTACTAAGCCCAGTTTCCCTCTCTGCACACACAGTACCCTGTACTAAGCCAGTCTCCCTCTGCACACACCATATGCTGCACTTAGCTCACCTCTGCACACACAGCATCCTGTACTAAGC
Organism: Discoglossus pictus; assembly: GCA_027410445.1. Lineage (NCBI taxonomy): Eukaryota > Metazoa > Chordata > Amphibia > Anura > Alytidae > Discoglossus > Discoglossus pictus. Next base: position 52,012,578 of record CM050169.1, on the reverse strand, counting down.
CCAGTTTCTCTCTCTGCACACACAGCATCCTGTACTAAGCCCAGTTTCCCTCTCTGCACACACAGCATCCTGTACAAAGCCAGATTCCCTCTCTGCACACACAGCATCCTGTACTAAGCCCAGATTTCCTCTCTGCACACACAGCATCCTGTACTAAGCCCAGTTTCCCTCTCTATACACACAGCATCCTGTACTAAGCCAGCTTCCCTCTCTGCACACACGCATCTTGTACTATAACGATTTTCATGCACATACATCCTACACTATGCTCCAGCCTCTGTGCTATATCCTGTGTTAGGTAAGATTCTTCCTCACATGTATGTGGCCTCATCACGCATTGGCCGGGGCTCTATTATTACACCTGACCACTTCCTGAGCTGCAGAGCCACATGTCTGTGCAAGTGTGAGCCGTGTGTGCAGCTGCCTAACACGGGAAAGGTTCTACTTAGAGCAGAAATTTAAAAGAAAACAAATAAATAGTCCATGTATGGGTCTGCCCTCTGCAGCATATGCAGACACAGACTCTTTAGGGCTGGATGTGTAGTGTAATGTCCTAGCCTATCCGGGACCACGTCTCGGCAGCATGTTGCTGAGAGATGGTCACTGACTGGTTAGTGTGAGACAGCGCAGCAACTACAGCAGAGTATGTGTCTTCATGAGCTGCAGAGGGCAGACCCATATTGAGACTATTTGATTGAAACAGAGCTTATAAGCTATGTCTCTTTAATTGATACAAATAGTCAACATGTCAAACCTCTCTGGGAACAAAATGGTTAAATAAACATCTCCTGGACATAATCACTTTAATTTTCCACCCCTTTACGGTACAAAAATAAAATGTAGCCCCTTGTCAAGTTTTTTTTATGCCAATTATTAAAAATAGAGCTTCTGAATATGTGGGCGCTACCTCTTTAAGGGATTTGAGTCCCTAATACATGCATTGTGATGGTAAAAAACAGTCTGCCAATCAGAATTCTCGGCTTGCACCAAGAACAACCAATCAGAATGCTCCATTCAGCCATAAGCCCTCACTTCCAAAGATGCCTTACTCATGGGATTTGTACAAGTTCAGCCCTCTAATTGGTGCAGGCTGTTGCCCTGGGATACACTAAACCTGGACTATTGGAATGTTCCATCCAGTTACAAGTTACGGGGGGAGTCGGTGGGAGATGTTATGGTTTCATGTCAAATTAGTTTGTTTTTGTGTCTTCTAAGATTTGTTTTTGTGTCTTCTAAGATTAGCTTTTTCAGTTGTTGACCGGGTTGTTTGTGTTTAAATTAATACAAAGAGGAAGTGGCTGCAACTTCTCTCCCCTACTAATATGGGACACCCCCTTCTTATCCCTACAATGGGAAGTGCTTCTATTAACCAATAAGTGGAAGTAGTGAATGTATAGAAAGACTGATCTCAGTAACACATTGCTGGCCAATGGGCTTAAAGGGGACTTCAATACATACTTAGATGCAGCTTGTTTCCAATTAATCAAACTAGTTTGAACATTTATGCTCTCCCATTAATCGCTTTTCCCTGATAAGGGGCGGAGCAACTGCCCTTAGATGATCTCTCCTTATAGGACACAGCAAAGGTCCCAGTTATTGCAGAAATGCACCATATACATATAAATAACATTACAAGCGGTTTATTATTAAAATATTCCAGTGGACATATTTGATATTTTAGGCATAAATTATATGCAAATGACTGTCTTGTGTAATTATCTCTAAGGGTGTGATAAAGAAAGAACAGAAGCCCAGATGGTATAGGCTAGAATAATTACAAACACTTAAGTCTCTGTGACTATTATTTATCCATCTGAGCATGCCCTTCTGTATCCCACCCATTATGATACATAATTAATCATGTGACAGTCATTGTATGTCTAATTAATTATTAGCTAACTTTCATTGACCGTTATCTAACACTTCCACTAATTTGTAATGTTTTTATATGTGTACTTTTCATTACAGCATGAACTGGGACCTTTGCTGTGTCCCTTTAAGAACTTTTTGTTGTTCAATCGTGTCCAACTCTCCGTGACCCTATGGACCGCATTGACTACTAAATAAATCTGAGTTTCTGCTTCTCTTAAAGGGATATTTACCCCCACTCCCAGAGTTTTGCATTAGTACCTCTATTCTCTTTTATTCTGCCCCAGATCCGATGACAATGTCTTAATTTTGTTGCCCTCCCCTGGTCTGTCTCACACAGTACATATATATATATATTTTTTTGGGGTGGGGTGCCGGGCAGGCAGCACAATGAGCTCTGTAATTTAAGATAAATAAAAGCTTTATTTGAGAATTTGTGTGTGATTTTTAATTTGATGTAATATAGTTATCCAGGTGGGTGTGGAGCCTCCTTGCAAGGACCAAAAATCACAAGCACCCTAAAAAAGCATTACATGGCTAATGGACCTCTCTATATTTTATATGGACGCTTACTTCTGAGACTGTCCCTGAAGGAATCGAAGTGGAACCCTACAAGGAGGAATGATTGTGTATAATGTAATTACTTCTTAATAGGGTCTCCTCTGGTCATTTAATCTCATTTCTGTCACTGTGCGGTCTCTCACTGATTCAGTGCAGCGCTCTCTTCTCTCCCCCCCCCCCCCTTCTCTTCTCTGTCTCTCATTCTTTCGGTCCTGTTTATTTTTTGTCTCTTCATCCTTTGCTGTTTCCTTCTTTCCATTATTTTGCCTCTGTCTATAGCTCTCTCCCCAGACTCTCTCTCACTCTCCCTAAACTTTTCCATTCTCCCACTTCCACTCTCTTGTCCTCTCTCTCTTCCTCTCCCCCTATATATCGCTCTCTTCCCCCTCTATCTTGCTTTCTCTTTTCCCCTCTCACACCCCCCTCTTTCTTTCTTGCTGTCCCTCTTACTTTCCCCATCACCCTTAAGTTCTCTCCTGTCTTCCCTCTCATATTCCATCTTTTTTAGTTCCACACTCTCCTCTTCCTCCTTTTTACTCTCCCTTCTTTCTTGTAAATAACATTTTTACTCCTAAATCTCCATTTCTTATTTCTACTTCTATCCATCGTTCCCTCTTTATCAGTCACTTTCTCTTGTGTTCTCTCCCACTCATCTCTGTGCAGCCCCCACTGTCTCTCCCTCCTGTTTACATTGCCCTCTCCTCATCCCTCATTTCTTCTGTATGATCCCATCTCTTACACTCTTATTTTCTTATTTCTGATTACCTAACTCTCTATTATCTATATCAATCTATATCTCTATACTTCTATTTATTTATATCTCTGTCTGTACTATCCACCAATCTCTGTCATCTCTTTATCTGTTTATAAATCTATCTCCTTAATTCTCAATTCCTTTTTGTGGTCCTTTCTTCTCTCCCCTTGCCCCTCTACCCCTTTTCCTCTGCTCCTTTCTCTCTTCCTCAGCCCCTTTTCTTTTTCTCTCCTACTTTTCTTTCTGGCATTTTCTCCTTCCCTCCTTTCTCTGCCCCTCTTTCTCCCACTGCTCCCTTTTTCTCTGCCCCTTTTCTATTTCTTTGTACCGTCCTCTTTTTCTCTTCCCCTGACCCTTCTCTCCATTTGCTTTGTTTTCTATTTCTTTTATCTTACTTTGACTTTATCTCTCCCCACTCCCTTCTCTCTATCTTTTTGCACCCTCTCCCTCTTTCCCCCTGCCCCTTCTTATGCTGCTCCTTGCTTTCTCTCCCTGCTCTCGTCTCCTCCTGCCCCTTCTTATGCTGCTCCTTGCTTTCTCTCCCTGCTCTCTTCTCCTCCCGCCCCTTCATACTCTCTGCTCCTTGCTTTCTCTCCCTCCTCTCGTCTCCTCCTGCCCCTTCTTACTCTCTGCTCCTTGCTTTCTCTCCCTGCTCTCGTCTCCTCCTGCCCCTTCATACTCTCTGCTCCTTGCTTTCTCTCCCTGCTCTCGTCTCCTCCTGCCCCTTCATACTCTCTGCTCCTTGCTTTCTCTCCCTGCTCTCGTCTCCTCTTGCCCCTTCATACTCTCTGCTCCTTGCTTTCTCTCCCTGGTCTCGTCTCCTTTTGCCCCTTCATACTCTCTGCTCCTTGCTTTCTCTCCCTGCTCTCGTCTCCTCCTGCCACTTCTTTCTTTCTGCTCCTTGCTTTCTCTCCCTGCTCTCGTCTCCTCCTGCCCCTTCTTACTCTCTGCTCCTTGCTTTCTCTCCTTGCTCTCATCTCCTCATGCCCATTCTTACTCTCTGCTCCTTGCTTTCTCTCCCTGCTCTCGTCTCCTCCTGCCCCTTCATACTCTCTGCTCCTTGCTTTCTCTCCCTGCTCTCGTCTCCTCCTGCCCCTTCATACTCTCTGCTCCTTGCTTTCTCTCCCTGCTCTCGTCTCCTCCTGCTCCTTCATACTCTCTGCTCCTTGCTTTCTCTCCCTGCTCTCGTCTCCTCCTGCCCCTTCTTACTCTCTGCTCCTTGCTTTCTCTCCCTGCTCTCGTCTCCTCCTGCCCCTTCTTACTCTCTGCTCCTTGCTTTCTCTCCCTGCTCTCGTCTCCTCCTGCCCCTTCATACTCTCTGCTCCTTTCTTTCTCTCCCTGCTCTCGTCTCCTCCTGCCCCTTCATACTCTCTGCTCCTTGCTTTCTCTCCCTGCTCTCGTCTCCTCCTGCCCCTTCATACTCTCTGCTCCTTGCTTTCTCTCCCTGCTCTCGTCTCCTCCTGCCCCTTCATACTCTCTGCTCCTTGCTTTCTCTCCCTGCTCTCGTCTCCTCCTGCCCCTTCATACTCTCTGCTCCTTGCTTTCTCTCCCTGCTCTCGTCTCCTCCTGCCCCTTCTTACTCTCTGCTCCTTGCTTTCTCTCCCTGCTCTCGTCTCCTCCTGCCCCTTCTTATGCTGCTACTTGCTTTCTCTCCCTGCTCTCGTCTCCTCTTGCCCCTTCTTACTCTCTGCTCCTTGCTTTCTCTCCCTGCTCTCGTCTCCTCCTGCCCCTTCTTACTCTCTGCTCCTTGCTTTCTCTCCCTGCTCTCGTCTCCTCCTGCCCCTTCTTACTCTCTGCTCCTTGCTTTGTCTCCCTGCTCTCGTCTCCTCCTGCCCCTTCTTACTCTCTGCTCCTTGCTTTGTCTCCCTGCTCTCGTCTCCTCCTGCCCCTTCTTACTCTCTGCTCCTTGCTTTCTCTCCCTGCTCTAGTCTCCTCCTGCCCCTTCTTACTCTCTGCTCCTTGCTTTGTCTCCCTGCTCTCGTCTCCTCCTGCCCCTTCATACTCTCTGCTCCTTGCTTTCTCTCCCTGCTCTCGTCTCCTCTTGCCCCTTAATACTCTCTGCTCCTTGCTTTCTCTCCCTGCTCTTGTCTCCTCCTGCCCCTTCTTACTCTCTGCTCCTTGCTTTCTCTCCCTGCTCTCTTCTCCTCCTGCCCCTTGCGCACTGCTCCTTGCTTTCTCTCCCTGCTCTCGTCTCCTCCTGCCCCTTCTTACTCTCTGCTCCTTGCTTTCTCTCCCTGCTCTCGTCTCCTCCTGCCCCTTCTTACTCTCTGCTCCTTGCTTTCTCTCCCTGCTCTCGTCTCCTCCTGCCCCTTGCGCACTGCTCCTTGCTTTCTCTCCCTGCTCTCGTCTCCTCCTGCCCCTTCTTACTCTCTGCTCCTTGCTTTCTCTCCCTGCTCTAGTCTCCTCCTGCCCCTTCTTAATCTCTGCTCCTTGCTTTCTCTCCCTGCTCTCGTCTCCTCCTGCCCCTTCTTACTCTCTGCTCCTTGCTTTCTCTCCCTGCTCTCGTCTCCTCCTGCCCCTTCATACTCTCTGCTCCTTGCTTTCTCTCCCTGCTCTCGTCTCCTCTTGCCCCTTAATACTCTCTGCTCCTTGCTTTCTCTCCCTGCTCTCGTCTCCTCCTGCCCCTTCTTACTCTCTGCTCCTTGCTTTCTCTCCCTGCTCATGTCTCCTCCTGCCCCTTCTTACTCTCTGCTCCTTGCTTTCTCTCCCTGCTCTCTTCTCCTCCTGCCCCTTGCGCACTGCTCCTTGCTTTCTCTCCCTGCTCTCGTCTCCTCCTGCCCCTTCATACTCTCTGCTCCTTGCTTTCTCTCCCTGCTCTCGTCTCCTCCTGCCCCTTCATGCTCCTTGCTTTCTCTCCCTGCTCTCATCTCCTCCTGCCCCTTCCTACTCTCTGCTCCTTGCTTTCTCTCCCTGCTCTCGTCTCCTCCTGCCCCTTCTTACTCTCTGCTCCTTGCTTTCTCTCCCTGCTCTCTTCTCCTCCTGCCCCTTGCGCACTGCTCCTTGCTTTCTCTCCCTGCTCTCGTCTCCTCCTGCCCCTTCATACTCTCTGCTCCTTGCTTTCTCTCCCTGCTCTCGTCTCCTCCTGCCCCTTCATACTCTCTGCTCCTTGCTTTCTCTCCCTGCTCTCGTCTCCTCCTGCCCCTTCATGCTCCTTGCTTTCTCTCCCTGCTCTCATCTCCTCCTGCCCCTTCCTACTCTCTGCTCCTTGCTTTCTCTCCCTGCTCTCGTCTCCTCCTGCCCCTTCATACTCTCTGCTCCTTGCTTTCTCTCCCTGCTCTAGTCTCCTCCTGCCCCTTCTTACTCTCTGCTCCTTGCTTTCTCTCCCTGCTCTCGTCTCCTCCTGCCCCTTCATGCTCCTTGCTTTCTCTCCCTGCTCTCGTCTCCTCTTGCCCCTTTATACTCTCTGCTCCTTGCTTTCTCTCCCTGCTCTCGTCTCCTCTTGCCCCTTAATACTCTCTGCTCCTTGCTTTCTCTCCCTGCTCTCGTCTCCTCTTGCCCCTTAATACTCTCTGCTCCTTGCTTTCTCTCCCTGCTCTCGTCTCCTCCTGCCCCTTAATACTCTCTGCTCCTTGCTTTCTCTCCCTGCTCTCGTCTCCTCTTGCCCCTTAATACTCTCTGCTCCTTGCTTTCTCTCCCTGCTCTAGTCTCCTCCTGCCCCTTCTTACTCTCTGCTCCTTGCTTTCTCTCCCTGCTCTCGTCTCCTCCTGCCCCTTCATGCTCCTTGCTTTCTCTCCCTGCTCTCGTCTCCTCTTGCCCCTTTATACTCTCTGCTCCTTGCTTTCTCTCCCTGCTCTCGTCTCCTCCTGCCCCTTAATACTCTCTGCTCCTTGCTTTCTCTCCCTGCTCTCGTCTCCTCCTGCCCCTTCTTACTCTCTGCTCCTTGCTTTCTCTCCCTGCTCTCGTCTCCTCCTGCCCCTTCTTACTCTCTGCTCCTTGCTTTCTCTCCCTGGTCTCGTCTCCTCTTGCCCCTTCATACTCTCTGCTCCTTGCTTTCTCTCCCTGGTCTCGTCTCCTCCTGCCCCTTCATACTCTCTGCTCCTTGCTTTCTCTCCCTGCTCTCGTCTCCTCTTGCCCCTTCATACTCTCTGCTCCTTGCTTTCTCTCCCTGCTCTCGTCTCCTCTTGCCCCTTCATACTCTCTGCTCCTTGCTTTCTCTCCCTGCTCTCGTCTCCTCTTGCCCCTTCATACTCTCTGCTCCTTGCTTTCTCTCCCTCCTCTCGTCTCCTCCTGCCCCTTCTTACTCTCTGCTCCTTGCTTTCTCTCCCTGCTCTCGTCTCCTCTTGCCCCTTAATACTCTCTGCTCCTTGCTTTCTCTCCCTGCTCTCGTCTCCTCCTGCCCCTTCATACTCTCTGCTCCTTGCTTTCTCTCCCTGGTCTCGTCTCCTCTTGCCCCTTCATACTCTCTGCTCCTTGCTTTCTCTCCCTGCTCTCGTCTCCTCCTGCCACTTCTTTCTTTCTGCTCCTTGCTTTCTCTCCCTGCTCTCGTCTCCTCCTGCTCCTTCATACTCTCTGCTCCTTGCTTTCTCTCCCTGCTATCGTCTCCTCCTGCTCCTTCTTACTCTCTGCTCCTTGCTTTCTCTCCCTCCTCTCGTCTCCTCCTGCCCCTTCTTACTCTCTGCTCCTTGCTTTCTCTCCCTGCTCTCGTCTCCTCCTGCCCCTTCTTACTCTCTGCTCCTTGCTTTCTCTCCCTGCTCTCGTCTCCTCCTGCCCCTTCATACTCTCTGCTCCTTGCTTTCTCTCCCTGCTCTCGTCTCCTCCTGCCCCTTCCTACTCTCTGCTCCTTGCTTTCTCTCCCTGCTCTCGTCTCCTCTTGCCCCTTCATACTCTCTGCTCCTTGCTTTCTCTCCCTGCTCTCGTCTCCTCCTGCCCCTTCTTTCTCTCTGCTCCTTGCTTTCTCTCCCTGCTCTCGTCTCCTCCTGCCCCTTCTTACTCTCTGCTCCTTGCTTTCTCTCCCTGCTCTCGTCTCCTCCTGCCCCTTAATACTCTCTGCTCCTTGCTTTCTCTCCCTGCTCTCGTCTCCTCCTGCCCCTTCATACTCTCTGCTCCTTGCTTTCTCTCCCTGCTCTCGTCTCCTCCTGCCCCTTCTTACTCTCTGCTCCTTGCTTTCTCTCCCTGCTCTCGTCTCCTCCTGCCCCTTCTTATGCTGCTACTTGCTTTCTCTCCCTGCTCTCGTCTCCTCCTGCCCCTTCATACTCTCTGCTCCTTGCTTTCTCTCCCTGCTCTCGTCTCCTCCTGCCCCTTCATACTCTCTGCTCCTTGCTTTCTCTCACTGCTCTCGTCTCCTCCTGCCCCTTCTTACTCTCTGCTCCTTGCTTTCTCTCCCTGCTCTCGTCTCCTCCTGCCCCTAAATACTCTCTGCTCCTTGCTTTCTCTCCCTGCTCTAGTCTCCTCCTGCCCCTTCTTACTCTCTGCTCCTTGCTTTCTCTCCCTGCTCTCGTCTCCTCCTGCCCCTTCATACTCTCTGCTCCTTGCTTTCTCTCCCTGCTCTCGTCTCCTCCTGCCCCTTCTTACTCTCTGCTCCTTGCTTTCTCTCCCTGCTCTCGTCTCCTCCTGCCCCTTCATACTCTCTGCTCCTTGCTTTCTCTCCCTGCTCTCGTCTCCTCTTGCCCCTTAATACTCTCTGCTCCTTGCTTTCTCTCCCTGCTCTCGTCTCCTCCTGCCCCTTAATACTCTCTGCTCCTTGCTTTCTCTCCTTGCTCTCGTCTCCTCCTGCCCCTTAATACTCTCTGCTCCTTGCTTTCTCTCCCTGCTCTCGTCTCCTCCTGCCTCTTCATACTCTCTGCTCCTTGCTTTCTCTCCCTGCTCTCGTCTCCTCCTGCCCCTTCTTACTCTCTGCTCCTTGCTTTCTCTCCCTGCTCTCGTCTCCTCCGGCCCCTTCATACTCTCTGCTCCTTGCTTTCTCTCCCTGCTCTCGTCTCCTCCGGCCCCTTCTTACTCTCTGCTCCTTGCTTTCTCTCCTTGGTCTCGTCTCCTCTTGCCCCTTCATACTCTCTGCTCCTTGCTTTCTCTCCCTGCTCTCGTCTCCTCTTGCCCCTTAATACTCTCTGCTCCTTGCTTTCTCTCCCTGCTCTCGTCTCCTCCTGCCCCTTCATACTCTCTGCTCCTTGCTTTCTCTCCCTGGTCTCGTCTCCTCCTGCCCCTTCTTACTCTCTGCTCCTTGCTTTCTCTCCCTGCTCTCGTCTCCTCCTGCCCCTTCTTACTCTCTGCTCCTTGCTTTCTCTCCCTGCTCTCGTCTCCTCCTGCCCCTTCTTACTCTCTGCTCCTTGCTTTCTCTCCCTGCTCTCGTCTCCTCCTGCCCCTTAATACTCTCTGCTCCTTGCTTTCTCTCCCTGCTCTCGTCTCCTCCTGGCCCTTCTTACTCTCTGCTCCTTGCTTTCTCTCCCTCCTCTCGTCTCCTCCTGCCCCTTCTTACTCTCTGCTCCTTGCTTTCTCTCCCTGCTCTCGTCTCCTCCTGCCCCTTCATACTCTCTGCTCCTTGCTTTCTCTCCCTGCTCTCGTCTCCTCTTGCCCCTTCATACTCTCTGCTCCTTGCTTTCTCTCCCTGCTCTCGTCTCCTCCTGCCCCTTCTTACTCTCTGCTCCTTGCTTTCTCTCCCTGCTCTCGTCTCCTCCTGGCCCTTCTTACTCTCTGCTCCTTGCTTTCTCTCCCTCCTCTCGTCTCCTCCTGCCCCTTCTTACTCTCTGCTCCTTGCTTTCTCTCCCTGCTCTCGTCTCCTCCTGCCCCTTCCTACTCTCTGCTCCTTGCTTTCTCTCCCTGCTCTCGTCTCCTCTTGCCCCTTCATACTCTCTGCTCCTTGCTTTCTCTCCCTGCTCTCGTCTCCTCCTGCCCCTTCTTACTCTCTGCTCCTTGCTTTCTCTCCCTCCTCTCGTCTCCTCCTGCCCCTTCTTACTCTCTGCTCCTTGCTTTCTCTCCCTGCTCTCGTCTCCTCCTGCCCCTTCCTACTCTCTGCTCCTTGCTTTCTCTCCCTGCTCTCGTCTCCTCTTGCCCCTTCATACTCTCTGCTCCTTGCTTTCTCTCCCTGCTCTCGTCTCCTCCTGCCCCTTCTTACTCTCTGCTCCTTGCTTTCTCTCCCTGCTCTCGTCTTCTCCTGCCCCTTCTTACTCTCTGCTCCTTGCTTTCTCTCCCTGCTCTCGTCTCCTCCTGCCCCTTCTTATGCTGCTACTTGCTTTCTCTCCCTGCTCTCGTCTCCTCTTGCCCCTTAATACTCTCTGCTCCTTGCTTTCTCTCCCTGCTCTCGTCTCCTCCTGCCCCTTCTTACTCTCTGCTCCTTGCTTTCTCTACCTGCTCTCGTCTCCTCCTGCCCCTTAATACTCTCTGCTCCTTGCTTTCTGTCCCTCCTCTCGTCTCCTCCTGCCCCTTCTTACTCTCTGCTCCTTGCTTTCTCTCCCTGCTCTAGTCTCCTCCTGCCCCTTCTTACTCTCTGCTCCTTGCTTTCTCTCCCTGCTCTCGTCTCCTCCTGCCCCTTCATACTCTCTGCTCCTTGCTTTCTCTCCCTGCTCTCGTCTCCTCCTGCCCCTTCTTACTCTCTGCTCCTTGCTTTCTCTCCCTGCTCTCGTCTCCTCCTGCCCCTTCATACTCTCTGCTCCTTGCTTTCTCTCCCTGCTCTCGTCTCCTCTTGCCCCTTAATACTCTCTGCTCCTTGCTTTCTCTCCCTGCTCTCGTCTCCTCCTGCCCCTTCTTACTCTCTGCTCCTTGCTTTCTCTCCCTGCCCCTGTTCTATTTCTCGTTATCTTCCTCTGTTTCCCCTCTTTCACACCTTCTTCTCCTCTCTCTCTCTTTCCCTTTCCCCTTCCCTCTATTTGCTTCCCTTTCTCTCTCCTGCACCTGCTACCCATTTTCTACTTCTCTTTCTTTACTGACCTTTTTTTCTGTCCTTTCTCTCTGTATTTCTTTCACTTTCATCCTTATTCCTCCTGTTTTTTCTCTCTCCCTGCTCTTCTCTTTCTCTGCCCCTTTCCTCTTTTTCTCTCTCCTTCCCACCCGCTTTTCTCTCATTCTCTCTTCTTGATGTTTCTCTCTTTCCCCCTCTGGTTTCTTTCTTCTCTCTTTCTTTTCCACCTGTTCATATTCCCATTTCTCTCCCTCCTTTTTCCTCTCTCCATTCCTCATTTGGCTTCTCTCAAATCACTTTTCTATATTTTTATCACTTTCCCCTTTTCCTGCCGGTCACTTCCTCTATCTTATCTGTCTCTTTAATCTTGATCTTAATGTTTTCTCATTCACTCCCCTGCATTCTCTCTGTCTCCCCATCCTCACCTCTCTCTCTCCCCACAACCCTCTCTGCAGACCCCTATCTATTTCTGTGTCTCTCCTCATCTCTCTCTCTCCAGACCCCTCTCTATTTCTCTCTCTCTCTCCTCATTGCTCTGTCTCTCCAGACCCTTATCTATTTCTCTCTCTCCAGACCCCTCTCTATTTCTCTCTCCAGACCCCTCTCTATTTCTCTCTCCAGACCCCTCTCTATTTCTCTCTCCAGACCCCTCTCTATTTCTGTCTCCAGACCCCTCTCTATTTCTGTCTCCAGACCCCTCTCTATTTCTGTCTCCAGACCCCTCTCTATTTCTGTCTCCAGACCCCTCTCTATTTCTGTCTCCAGACCCCTCATCTCTTTGTCTCTCCAGACCCTTATCTATTTCTGTCTCTCTTCAGACCCCTCTCTATTTCTCTCTCTCCTCATCTCTCTGTCTCTCCAGACCCTTATCTATTTCTGTCTCTCTCCAGACCCCTCTATATTTCTCTCTCTCCTCATCTCTCTGTCTCTCCAGACCCTTATCTATTTCTGTCTTTCTCTCTCTCTCCTCAACTCCCTGTCTCTCCAGACCCTTATCTATTTCTATCTCTTTTTGCCAGTAGCGCGACTTTTGCGCGCAGTTCAAATGCTCGCCAACGCATGCGCGCAAGCACAAAAGCGCGCAGGTCAAATGTGTGCCTGACATCTGCGCGCAGGAGCTCTGTACCTACTCTGTACCCATCCACCTTATATCGCTGCAATGCGTGATCAGAGAGAGGTTGCTCAGACAGTTTTTAAATGCTGGATCTGTACAGAGTGGCGGTACCCAGTGCTGGAAGAATAGAGTTGGTTGGGTTTAGTTTCTGTGCTTTGCTCTCGTGTGACTGGCACAATATTCTTCTTCAAGTAGTATCAAAAAAAACATTTGTAGTTGTCTAATATATTGTAATAGCCCTTATACTACCTGGTATTCGCTTGAAGAATATTGTCAGTCATACTCTCTTCTTCAGGAAAGTAATGTGGTAAAGGGTATCGCAGAAGCCCAACCTAACCATACATTGCAACAAACCCACCATGCCGTGCTTCCCAGTACAGGGGACTGCCACTGTGTACAGATCCACTATCTAAAAACTGTCTGAGCAACCTCCCTCTGATCACGCATTGTCATCGTAGTTTGTAGCGATATAAGGTGGATGGGTACAGAGCGCATGCGTCGGCGCGCTTTGGATCTGCAGGCAAAAGTCGGGGTGCCCTCTCTACCAGACCCCTATTTATTTCTCTCTCTCCAAACCCCTATATATTGCTGTATCTATTTCTATCTCTCACTCTTCAGACCCTTATCTATTTATGTCTCTCTCCTCATCTCAGTCTCTAGACCGTTATCTATTTCTCTCTCTCTCCAGACCCTTATCTATTCTATCTCTCTCTCCAGAAGCCCTATCTATTTCTCATCCATGCGCTCTCTCTCTCTCCTCATATCTCTCTCTCTCCTCGTCTCTCTCTCTCCTCGTCTCTCTCTCCTCTCTCCCTCTCCAGACCCTTATCTATTTATGTCTCTCTCCTCATCTCTCTCTCTCCAGACCCTTATCTATGTATATCTCTCTCCTCATCTCTCTCCCCAGACCCTTATCTATTTATGTCTCTCTCCAGAACCTTATCTATTTATGTCTCTCTCCTCCTCTCTCTCCTGACCCTTATCTATTTATGTCTCTCCCCTCCTCTCTCTCCAGACCCTTACCTATTTGTCTCTCTCCTCATCTCTCGCTCCAGACCCTTATCTATTTCTGTCTCTCTCTCTTTCTCTCCATACCCTTATCTATTTATGTCTCTCTCCTCCTCTCTCTCTCGCTCCAGACCCTTATCTATTTATGTCTTTCTCCTCATCTCTCTCTCCAGACCCTTATCTATGTATGTCTCTCTCCTCCTCTCTCTCGCTCCAGACCCTTATCTAATTATGTCTCTCCCCTCCTCTCTCTCTCCAGACCCTTATCTATTTATGTCTCTCCTCTCTCTCCAGACCCTTATCTATTTATGTATCTCCCCTTCTCTCTCTCTCTCCAGACCCTTATCTATTTATGTCTCTCCCCTCCTCTCTCTCTCCAGACCCTTATCTATTTATGTCTCTCTCCAGACCCTTATATATGTATGTCTCTCTCCTCCTCTCTCTCTCTCTCTCTCCAGACCCTTATCTATTTGTCTCTCTCCTCTCTCTCCAGACCCTTACCTATTTGTCTCTCTCCTCATCTCTTGCTCCAGACCCTTATCTATTTGTCTCTCTCCTCATCTCTCGCTCCAGACCCTTATCTATTTCTTTCACTCTCCTCCTCTCTCTCTCCAGACCCTTATCTATTTATGTCTCTCTCCTCCTCTCTCTCTCTCCAGACCCTTATCTATTTATGTCTCTCCTCATCTCTCTCTCCAGACCCTTATCTATTTATGTCTCTCCCCTTCTCTCTCTCCAGACCCTTATCTATTTATGTCTCTCCCCTTCTCTCTCTCTCCAGACCCTCCCCATCTCTCTCTCCAGACCCTTATCTATTCATGTCTCTCCCCTCCTCTCTCTCCAGACCCTTATCTATTTATGTCTCTCTCCAGACCCTTATCTTTTTATGTCACTCTCTTCATCTCTCTCTCCAGAGAAAAAAAAATCCAATGTGTTGCCTCTGTTTTACCCGTACACTGCCATAATGCATTTCTGGCCCCCTTGTCTTGTGAAAGGGTTAAAACCTGCGCCGGCATCTGGTACCAGCTGATTGTTTTCTTACCCCGGGGCATGTAAACACCGCCGCACGTCTCCTGTATGTTCACTCTCCTTTGCTATTTACAACACACGCAGCAGACACGCCAGACATAACTGGATCAGCGCGGCGTCTCACAGGGTGATCGCCCCAAACTGTTTTACTTCCCACATATTTATATGTATATATGTACAGCTTTAGATTGGAAGATCAGGACCTTACACCTGACCCCTCCCTGTACTGCGCTATCGTGTATGCTGGCGCACTACAATAAAGGAGAATATAGATATATATACTAGCGACTTGCCTGTCAAAAATGACGGCAATACAATTTGAAGGCTGACAATGCTGTTTGCCACACAAAGCGAGGCTCTCACCCCTCTAAGTTGGGGGCCTTGCAATGAGTGGCTTTGCCTATTAATGTCAGGCCGCGGGCAACCCGCCACTTTCATGCCTCTCAATGAGCACCTTCGGCGCTCATCGCTATCCACTCTCTGACCCCTGTGTCTGTCCCCCCCTCTCCCTGGCCTATTTTTTTTTCCTGATTTCCCTCCTCTGTGTCTCTTTTCACCCCTCTCTCACCTCTGTGTCTCTTTCCACCATCTCCCCCTTTCCCTCCCCTGTGTCTTTCTGCTCTCGGTTCCTGTGTAAATCTCTGCATGCCTCGGGATGAGCGCTGTTGCTTACTTTCAAAGTCTTGCGTGCTTCGAGAAGTGTTATGCGCTTCAGTGATGTTTTTTCGGCCGCCATTTTTTTTCCTAGCTTAGCCGATTTTCGATCTAAACACAGTAAATTGTGCTGAAATTAGCTTGTAACCTCTTTTTGGCGGTCCTTCGAGTTACGCGCTTGAAAAAATTTTGGCTATTAAATTCATAATTTTTTTCAAAGTCTTGCGCGCCTCCGATCACCGGCAAAGTGCTACGTCCTTTGTCGTTGATCCTGCGTACATCGCTATGGGTTCCTTCAATCTCTTATCCTACATCGGGGAAGCGTCCTCAGGCAAATTACATCTTTGACCGGACAGAGGACTCTTAGAGGGACCCTGAAAGCGCACTATTGCGGCGCTCATCGCTAGGCGCACAAAGACCACCTTCGGCAGGTTGCAACTTTTAACATTGCATGACCAACATCGCAACTCAACAACTGTTATATGTGATATATAGTCACAACCCACAAACACGGGCCCTTTATGGCCCAAAACCATGCAGTCACAGCACAAATGACCATGAAGGGAAACTAGCCTGAAACTGACCATGGAGGAATACTAGTCCATAAGTGATCATGGAGGGACACTAGTCTATATCTGATCATGGAGGGACACTAATCCACAACTGATCATGGAGGGGACACTAATCCACAACTGATCATGGAGGGACACTAATCCACAACTGATCATGGAGGGGACACTAATCCACAACTGATCATGGAGGGGACACTAGTCTACAACTCATCATGGTGGGACACTAGTCTACAACTGAGCATGGATGGACACTAGTCTACAACTGATCATGGAGGGACACTAATCCATTACTGAGCATGGAGGGACACTAATCCACAACTGATCATGGGGCACACTAATCCACAACTGACCATGGGGGGACACTAGTCCATAACTGACCATGGAGGGACCCTAGTCCATAACTGACCATGGGGGGACACTAGTCCATAACTGACCATGGGGGGACCCTAGTCCATAACTGACCATGGGGGGACACTAGTCCATAACTGACCATGGGGGGACACTAGTCCATAACTGATCATGGAGGGACACTAGTCCATATCTGATCATGGAGGTACACTAGTCCATAACTGATCATGGAGGGACACTAGTCCATAACTGACCATGGAGGGACACTAGTCCATAACTGATTATAGAGAGATACTAACCCACAACTGACCAAGGTAGAGGGTGGGAGAAACTCGTGGTGAGCTTATCGAAAGGCCCGCAATAGGTGCAGAGGGTCAGATGAGTGCCGCAAGGGAGCCTGTAAGTGAGTTGCAATTGGCGGCCTCTGAACGGCTTCCAAGTTACGGGCTTGAATTTTTTTTTTACTGTGGTTAAACCCGTTACTTTTTTTTCAAGCCCCAGAGGGAGAGGGGGGCAAAAAGAGACAAAAGGGAGGGAGATGAGGTAAAAAAAACACAGGGCAGGGAGACAAACGGGAGGGAGAGGGGGGCAAAGAGACAAATGGGAGGGGAGCAAAGAGACAAACGGGAGGGAGAGGGGGAAAAGAGACAAACATGAGGGAGAGGGGGGCAAAGAGACAAACGGGAGGGAGAGGGGGGGGGAAAGAGACGAGAGGGAGGTAAAGAGACAAACAGGAGGGAGAGGGGGGGCAAAAAGACACAGGGGAGCGAGAGGGTGGCAAAGAGACACAGGGGAGGGAGAGGGTGGCAAAGGGACACAGGGGAGGGGGATGACACACAGGGGAAAGAGATAAGGGGAAGAGACACAGGGGAGGGAGAGGGTGGGAAAGAGGCACATGGGAGGGATAAAGGGGAGGGAGGGGAGGAAGAGACACAGGGGTAGAAGAGAGGGGAAAGAAACACAGGGGTGGAAGAGAGAGGGGAAAGAGACATAGGGCAGGAAGAGAGGGGAAAGAAACAAAAGGGGAGGGACAGGGGGGCAAAGAGACACTGGGGAGGGAGAGGGTGGCAACGAGACACACGGAAGGGAGAGGGTAGCAACGAGACACACGGGAGGGAGAGGGTGGCAACGAGACACAGGGGAGGGAGAGGGTGGCAACGAGGCACAGGGGAGGGAGAGGGTGGGAAAGAGGCACAGGGGAGGGAGAGGGTGGGAAAGAGGCACAGAGGAGGGAGAGATGGGGAGGAGATAAAGGGGAGGGGGGGGAGGAAGAGATAAAGGGGTGGGGCGGAAGGGATAAAGGGGAGGGAGGGGAGGAAGATACAAAGGGGAGGAAGAGGGGGAAAAAGAGAGGGAAAAGAGACACAGGGGTGGAAGAGAGGGGAAAGAGACAAAGGGGTCGGGAGAAGAGACAAAAGGGGGGGAGACAAAAGGGATGGGAGGAGAGACAAAGGGGAGGGAGAGGGGGGGAAGAGACACAGGGGAGGGGAGAGGGGGGGGAAGAGACACAGGGGAGGGAGAGAAGGGTGAAAGAGACACAGGAGGGAGAGGGGGGGTAAGAGACACAGGGGTGAGAGAGTTTGTCTGTAACATTCGCAAAGATACGGGCTTGCACATGCCGCGGTCTGCAATGAGCAGCGAAGGCCCGTAAAGTAGAGGAGGGGAGAGCCTTGCATTGTGTGGCAAACAGCATTGCGAGGTCTCAGATTTTTATGCCGTTATTTTTGATGGTCAAGTCACTAATATATATATATATATATATATATATATATATATATATATATATATATATATATATATATATATATACACACATATATATATACACATATACACATATATAGTTGTCAGCATGTGGGTTGTTGCTAACGCTTGCTGGCTCGCGCTCCTTGCGCTGGTGGAGATTATCATCCCTACGACCCCCTACAACTTTCTGACCAAAAATGCGGACCCTCGAGGGGCCGCATTTGTGGAGGTGGAGGCTCTACGGCGCCTCACAACCGGTTACAAACGACCACACAAATCGGGACTTGGACAAAAAACCATAAACACGCAATGACTAACTACAGACTTACACAAACAAATAAGAGCCGCCGGACTTGGAAAAAAATTAATTGCGGACTTACACGAAAACAATTACGAGCCGAGGGACTTAGAAAAATCCATTACGGACTCGCAAAAATACGACCTTAACGGACAACCGCGCAAAGTGGCAAACATTAAAAAAAACAAAAATACACACAAAAATAAAATAAAAACCTTACCCACACCAAGGGGGGGACACCCAGGACCTCTTCAACACTGCTTAAACCTTGAATTCTGGCAAATTTACAAAGTTTACACACTCAAAAATACCCTAAGCTAGAGAAAAAAACGAAAATGAGGCTACCCGACCCCTAAAGCCGCAAAACACCACCAAGCACATACAAAAAGCTGTACGAGGTACAATATACACTATTAACTAGGACGCTAAATCATCCACAGCCGCGTACCACATACACATTCGCCGCCATTTTACAACACTACCTTACAGAATGCGGAAGTACCCAGCTACCCTAACGGCTTCCCCTCGCGCACGCAGCCTATTTACACTACACACTGTACACATTGCTGACACTTACACCTCAGGTCCACAACACTGCAAATCTACATTGTATGCTGCAGGAGCATCAAAACAGATTGTCAGCTCTTCAGCACAATGCTTCCTGCATGTATTACTGACAAATAGGTAAAGTATATTAATTTATTAATTTATTACTTATTTAATGAGCATCACAAAATACATATACACAAAAAATAAAAATACTGTCGCAATAAACGCAAAAGACATTCACTGCGCGCCTCACATTGAGCGCCAACGCTGCTCAATGACAGCAAAAGCGCCTCTGATAAAAAAAAATACAACAACCAAGAGGCTCGCAATCAGAGCCGAGATCTCGGATCACCACAAAAATTAATGTCTGTGCCAAACACCATTCCTTGACTTACAATTCTATTGCCGTCATTTTTTGACAGGCAGTTCGCTAGTATACAGTAGATATAAAAAGTCTACACACCCCTGTTAAAATGTCAGGTTTCTGTGCTGTAAAAAAATGAGACAAAGATAAATCATTTCAGAACTTTTTCCACCTTTAATGTGACCTATAAACTGTATAACTCAATTGAAAAACCAAACTGAAATCTTTTAGGAAAAGGGAAGAAAAAATATAAAAATAAAATAATATGGTTTCATAAGTATGCACACCCTTAAACTAATACTTTGTTGAAGCACCTTTTGATTTTATTACAGCACTCAGTCTTTTTGGGTATGAGTCTATCAGCATGGCACATTTTGACTTGGCAAGATTTGCCCACTCTTCTTTGCAAAAACACTCCAAATCTGTCAGATTGCGAGGGTATCTCCTGTGCACAGCCCTCTTCAGATCACCCCACAGATTTTCAATCGGATTCAGGTCTGGGCTCTGGCTGGGCCATTCCAAAACTTTAGTCTTCTTCTGGTGAAGCCATTCCTTTGCTGCTTTGGATGTATGCTTTGGGTCGTTGTCATGCTGAAAGATGAAGTTCCTCTTCATGTTCAGCTTTCTAGCAGAAGCCTGAAGGTTTTGTGCCAATATTGACTGGTATTTGGAACTGTTCATAATTCCCTCTATCTTAACTAAGGCCCCAGTTCCAGCTGAAGAAAAAAAGCCCCAAAGCACGATGCTGCCACAACCATGCTTCACTGTGGGTATGGTGTTCTTTTGGTGATGTGCAGTGTTGTTTTTGCGCCAAACATATCTTTTGGAATTATGGCCAAAAAGTTCAACCTTGGTTTCATCAGACCATAACACCTTTTCCCACATGCTTTTGGGAGAGTTCAGATGTGTTTTTGCAAAATATAGCCTGGCTTGGATGTTTTTCTTCGTAAGAAAAGGCTTTTGTCTTGCCACTCTACCCCATAGCCCAGACATATGAAGAATACGGGAGATTGTTGTCACATGTACCACACAGCCAGTACTTGCCAGATATTCCTGCAGCTCCTTTAATGTTGCTGTAGGCCTCTTGGTAGCCTCCCAGACCAGTTTTCTTCTCGTCTTTTCATCAATTTTGGAGGGAGCTCCAGTTCTTGGTAATGTCACTGTTGTGCCATATTTTCTCCACTTGATGATGACTGTCTTCACTGTGTTCCATGGTATATCTAATGCCTTGGAAATTCTTTTGTACCCTTCTACTGACTGATACCTTTTAACAATGAGATCCCTCTGATGCTTTGGAAGCTCTCTGTGGACCATGGCTTTTGCTGTGGGATGCGACTAAGAAAATTTCAGGAAAGTCCAATTAGAGCAACTAGAGCAGCTGAACTTTATTTGGGGTTAATCAGAGGCACTTTAAATGATGGCAGGTGTATGCTGACTCCTATTTAACATGATTTGGAATGTGATTGCTTAATTCTGAACACAGCTACATCCCCAGTTATAAGAGGGTGTGCAGACTTATGCAACCACATTATTTTTCTTTTCTTTTTTCTTCCCTCTACCTAAAAGATTTCAGTTTGTTTTTCAATTTAATTGTACAGTTTATAGGTCACATTAAAGGTGGAAAAAGTTCTGAAAAGATTTATCTTTGTCTCATTTTTTTTTACAGCACAGAAACCTGACATTTTAACAGGGATGTGTAGACTTTTTGTATATATAAAACAGGAGGTCCTACCTTACAGTACTTAAGAACGGGCTCCAAGGCTTTTTGTGGTTTTAAAGAATGAGCTCAATAGATTCTGCAACTTATTATTACAGTACAGGAGTATTATTATTACAGTATTACTCTGTATTATTATTATTACTACCTCATATGAGCCATTATAGTATTGGTATTATTCTTCATCAGGGATCCGAGTTGCACCCAAATCCCATCTAAAGACGTTCTCTGGACCGGATCTCGGGGTCCCCCTGTACATAAATTGAATGTCAGCTCTTATCAAACAAACTGAGTTTATTTAGATAACTGGACTGGATGTTTAAGCGTGAGAAATCTCTCCTATATCATAATGAGTATCTCACATGATTACTTATGTGGGGGGGTCATACACACGAGCATGCTCACTGGTCTAACAAGACTCCAACACTTAAGTCACAAGAACATGCCCAAATGGTTAAGTAATAATAATCACAAGACAATCATCACCTTGCTTGGAAGATAAAGTCATTAGGAGAGAGTCAGAGGATGATGTAGGGGATCGTATGCATAAACATCTCATATACAGGTTCAATTATCTAACTTTTCCACAATAACTAGCTGTAATATATATATATATATATATATATATATATATATATATATATATATATATATATATATATATATATATATAAAATAACCTATAATAGTTGTGGATATACGGCCCGCTGGTCACGCTTTGCATGCCTAGCAAAGAGAGGCAAGCCGTCACAGGCCGTAGTGAAGAGGGGGAAAGGAGACACAAGGGAGAGGGGGGGGGGAAGGAGACACAAGGGAGAGGGGGGGGGGAGGAGACACAAGGGAGAGGGGGGGGAGGAGACACAAGGGAGAGGGGGGGGGAGGAGACACAAGGGAGAGGGGGGAAGGAGACACAAGGGAGAGGGGGGAAGGAGACACAAGGGAGAGGGGGGAAGGAGACACAAGGGAGAGGGGGGGGAGGAGACACAAGGGGAGAGGGGGGGGAGGAGACACAAAGGAGTGGGGGGGGAAGGAGACACAAGGGAGAGGGGGGGGAAGGAGACACAAGGGAGAGGGGGTGGGGGAGGAGACACAAGGGAGACGGGGTGGGGGAGGAGACACAAGGGAGAGGGGGGAGGAGGCACAAGGGAGAGAGGGGGAAAAGAGACACAAGGGAGAGAGGGGGAAAGGAGACACAAGGGAGAGAGGGAGGAAAGGAGACACAAGGGAGAGGGGAAAGAGACACTAGGGAGAGGGGAAAGAGACACTAGGGAGAGGGGAAAGAGACACTAGGGAGAGGGGAAAGAGACACTAGGGAGAGGGGAAAGAGACACTAGGGAGAGGGGAAAGAGACACTAGGGAGAGGGGAAAGAGACACTAGGGAGAGGGGAAAGACACACTAGGGAGAGGGGAAAGACACACTAGGGAGAGGGGAAAGAGACACTAGGGAGAGGGGGAGGAGGAGACACTAGGGAAAGTAGGAGGAGGAGACACTAGGGAAAGGGGGAGGAGGAGACACTAGGGAAAGGGGGAGGAGGAGACACTAGGGAAAGTAGGAGGAGGAGACACTAGGGAAAGGGGGAGGAGGAGACACTAGGGAAAGGGGTAGAGGAGGGTGAAAAGGAGACACAAGAGAGGGAGAGGAGGGTGAAAAGTAGACACAAGGGAGGGAGATGATGGGGAAAAGAAGACACAAGGGAGGGAGATGATGGGGGAAAAGGAGACACAAGGGAGGGAGATGATGGGGAAAAGGAGACACAAGGGAGGGAGATGATGGGGAAAAGGAGAAACAAGGGAGGGAGATGATGAGGGGAAAAATTAGACAAGGGAGGGATAGGAGGGGGGAGGAGACACAAGGGAGGGAGAGGAGGGGGGAGGAGACAAGGGAGGGAGGGGAGGGGGGAAGGAGACAAGGGAGGGAGAGGGGGGGAAAGGAGACACAAGGGAGGGAGAGGAGGGGTGAAAAAGGAGACGGGGGAGAGGAGGGGGGGTTGAGACACAAGGGAGGGAGAGGAGGGGGGATGAGACACAAGGGAGGGAGAGGAGGGGGATGCGAAACAAGGGAGGAAGAGCAGGGGGGAAATGTGCTCAGAGGGCCCATAGCCTCGCATTGTGTGGCAAGCAGCATTACCATGCTTACAATTTTACTCCTGTCATTTTTTATGGCAATTTCCTAGTTTATATATAGTTCTAAGGAGTGATTATACACACACAATAAAGGAAGTTATGACAAATTTATTTTGGGCAATAAAATAAATAGGGGGAGATATATGGAGATACCGATTTAGGTGGATATATAAAAAGAGTATACAGAGTTATATGAAGGGTTATATAGAACAATAGGATGTTATAAGGAGGGGTTGTTGGTAGCAGGTCTGATGTTATTGGGACGTGTCGGGATCTGCCCCTCATTATATACAGGTTAGATCACAGCCTAACAGGCAATCAGCAAACGAGGGGTTAAACCACAAATCTGCCAGCGCTGTGTGTATATGAGAGGGCCCTCGTGTGTATGTTATACAGTGTACTGCCACTTTAAGGGAGAATTGAGGATTAATATCAACATATACAGAGTGAGACTGCAAGACAAAGCCAGGGAGAGTGAGAGAGACTGCAAGACAAAGCCAGAGAGAGTGAGAGAGACTGCAAGACAAAGCCAGAGAGAGTGAGAGAGACTGCAAGACAAAGGCAGGGAGAGTGAGAGAGACTGCAAGACAAAGCCAGGGAGAGTGAGAGAGACTGCAAGACAAAGGCAGGGAGAGTGAGAGAGACTGCAAGACAAAGCCAAGGAGAGTGAGAGAGACTGCAAGACAAAGCCAAGGAGAGTGAGAGAGACTGCAAGACAAAGCCAGAGAGAGTGAGAGAGACTGCAAGACAAAGGCAGGGAGAGTGAGAGAGACTGCAAGACAAAGGCAGGGAGAGTGAGAGAGACTGCAAGACAAAGGCAGGGAGAGTGAGAGAGACTGCAAGACAAAGCTAGAGAGAGTGAGAGAGACTGCAAGACAAAGGCAGGGAGAGTGAGAGAGACTGCAAGACAAAGGCAGGGAGAGTGAGAGAGACTGCAAGACAAAGCTAGAGAGAGTGAGAGAGACTGCAAGACAAAGGCAGGGAGAGTGAGAGAGACTGCAAGACAAAGGTAGGGAGAGTGAGAGAGACTGCAAGACAAAGGCAGGGAGAGTGAGAGAGACTGCAAGACAAAGCCAGGGAGAGTGAGAGAGACTGCAAGACAAAGGCATGGAGAGTGAGAGAGACTGCAAGACAAAGGCATGGAGAATGAGAGAGACTGCAAGACAAAGACAGGGAGATTGAGAGAGACTGCAAGACAAAGGCAGGGAGATTGAGAGAGACTGCAAGACAAAGGCAGGGAGAGTGAGAGAGACTGCAAGACAAAGGCAGGGAGAGTGAGAGAGACTGCAAGACAAAGGCAGGGAGAGTGAGAGAGACTGCAAGACAAAGGCAGGGAGAGTGAGAGAGACTGCAAGACAAAGGCAGGGAGAGTGCAAGACAAAGCCAGAGAGAGACACTAGGGAGCAAGAGAGACTGCAGGAGAAACAAATATATTGCATGAGAGAGAATAAATGGTAATAAGAGCGAGAGCAGCTCAAAGATTGAGAGAGTGCTAGAAACTTCAGGAAGAATGGAGTCAGTCTGCAAGAGACTGCAAGATAAGCACAAGTAGTGCACGAGAGACATACTGCAAGATTGACACTAAACAATCATAACAGAGAGTGAGCAAAAGAGACTGCATGCAAGACTGATTTAGAGAGAATCTGCAGGAGAGAATGCAAAATGGTACATAGAAGTAATGCATGAAAGAGACTGCAAGGGAAACACTCATGGAGAGACAGAGGAAGAGTGCAAGAGAGACCGCACTAAAGATACACAGAGACTGCAGGGAAGAAAGAGAAGAAAAAGAGAGTGTGTGTTGGACAGAGACAGAAAGAAAAACTGAGAGGCATCGAGGAGAGTGCAGCAGGTAGACACACAGACTGCATAATAAAGAGAAAGACAGTCACAAAGAGTTAGCACGAGAGAACACAGAGAATAAAGAGACCGAAAGACTTCAAGAGATATGCATAGAAGAGAGAGAGTAGGGAATTGTACCAAGGAGACAGCCAGACAGAGAGACAGCAGGAAAAATACTGCAAGGAAATCATTTTAATAAAAGAGCGTGAGGATGAAAAAAAAAAAAAAAAAGAGACAGACTGTGTGAGACTCAAATAGGGAGAGTGCAGGAGAGAGAGGTGAGCTGCAGAGACATAAAAAACTTTGAGGAATTTAGACTGCATGAGACTAAGCCTAACAGAGACAGACAGAAACTGCATGAGAGGTTGAACAAAAACAGAGATTGCATTCGAGACATCCAGAGACTGCACTGATCTGTAACATATACAAATTAGAGACAGTGAGACTAGATAGACAGGCCTAGCCATGCCGGGGCAGTGAGACAGTTACACACCTACAGACTGTGAGAGACAGACAGAGACACTCACAACAGAGGAGAGAGTGCTGGAGGAATCTGAGACTGAAAGTTAGATTTCAAAATACAGAGAAGTAAAAGCAGCCCTTCCGCTGACCTGCGAGAGGAGGAGGAGACAGCCTCACCCAGAGAGACAGCAGAGGAGAGAGCGCAAGGGCAACATGATCCAGAGACAGCTCAACCGAATGAGACAGCTGGCCAACCATGGCCCAGGCAGGTACGGACCCTGAGACTGCCCTAACAAGCTGCTAATTACCCCTCTCACTGACACCTGTCTCGTAGACTCTCACAGTCACTCTCCTGCTTCCCTCACCCTGTCCCTTTAAGAGATAAAAACTTCACTTATTGTTTCATTATCGACTATTTTATTCAGAATTTCACCTAAATTTAGTACAGTCTTATTGTACGGACTTGTGCGGATACCAGCTCTGCCGGGCGGTCACTCCAGACGTCCATCAGCGGTTCAGTAAATGGACGATCACTTTCCTAGAATATCAACCTTAAACTTACCCCTCCCTATAACTCATGTTATATCATATAACCTCTTCATATACCTCCTCATACTGCTCCGCATAACCTCCTCCTATATCTCCTCATACTGCTCCGTATAGCCTCTCCCTATATCTCCTTACACTGCTCCGTATAACCTCTCCCTATACCTCCGCATAACCTATCCCTATACGTCCGCATAACCTCTCCCTATACCTCCGCATAACCTCTCCCTATACCTCCGCATAACCTCTCCCTATACCTCCTCATACTGCTCCGTATAGCCTCTCCCTATATCTCCTTACACTGCTCCGCATAACCTCTCCCTATACCTCCTCATACTGCTTTGTATAGCCTCTCCCTATATCTCCTTACACTGCTCCGCATAACCTCCCCCTATACCTCCTAATACTGCTCCGCATAACCTCCCCCTATACCTCCTAATACTGCTCCGCATAACCTCCCCCTATACCTCCTCATACTGCTCCGCATAACCTCTCCCTATACCTCCTCATACTGCTCCGCATAACCTCCCCCTATACCTCCTCATACTGCTCCGCATAACCTCCCCCTATACCTCCTCATACTGCTCCCCCTATACCTCCTCATACTGCTCCGCATAACCTCCCCCTATACCTCCTCATACTGCTCCGCATAACCTCCCCCTATACCTCCTCATACTGCTCCGCATAACCTCCCCCTATACCTCCTCATACTGCTCCGCATTAACCTCCTCATACTGCTCCGCATAACCTCCCCCTATACCTCCTCATACTGCTCCGCATTACCTCCTCATACTGCTCCGCATTACCTCCCCCTATACCTCCTCATACTGCTCCGCATAACCTCCCCCTATACCTCCTCATACTGCTCCGCATTACCTCCCCCTATACCTCCTCATACTGCTCCGCATTACCTCCCCCTATACCTCCTCATACTGCTCCGCAAACCCTCTCCCTATACCTCCTCATACTGATCCGCATAACCTCTCCCTATACCTCCTCATACTGCTCCGCATAACCTCTCCCTATACATCCTCATACTGCTCCGCATAACCTCTCCCTATATCTCCTCATACTGCTCCGTATTAACCTCTCCCTATATTTCCTCATACTGCTCCGCATAACCTCCCCCTATACCTCCTCATACTGCTCCCCATAACCTCCCCCTATACCTCCTCATACTGCTCCGCAAAACCTCTCCCTATACCTCCTCATACTGCTCCGCATTAACCTCCCCCTATACTTCCTCATACTGCTCCGCATAACCTCCCCCTATACCTCCTCATACTGCACCGCATAACCTCTCCCTATACCTCCTCATACTGCTCCGCATTAACCTCCCCCTATACTTCCTCATACTGCTCCGCATAACCTCCCCCTATACCTCCTCATACTGCTCTGCATAACCTCCCCCTATACCTCCTCATACTGCTCCCCATAACCTTCCCCTATACCTCCTCATACTGCTCCGCATAACCTCCCCCTATACCTCCTCATACTGCTCCGCATAACCTCCCCCTATACCTCCTCATACTGCTCCGTATAGCCTCTCCCTATATCTCCTTACACTGCTCCGTATAACCTCTCCCTATACCTCCGCATAACCTCTCCCTATACGTCCGCATAACCTCTCCCTATACCTCCGCATAACCTCTCCCTATACCTCCGCATAACCTCTCCCTATACCTCCTCATACTGCTCCGTATAGCCTCTCCCTATATCTCCTTACACTGCTCCGCATAACCTCTCCCTATACCTCCTCATACTGCTTTGTATAGCCTCTCCCTATATCTCCTTACACTGCTCCGCATAACCTCCCCCTATACCTCCTAATACTGCTCCGCATAACCTCCCCCTATACCTCCTCATACTGCTCCGCATAACCTCTCCCTATACCTCCTCATACTGCTCCGCATAACCTCCCCCTATACCTCCTCATACTGCTCCGCATAACCTCCCCCTATACCTCCTCATACTGCTCCCCCTATACCTCCTCATACTGCTCCGCATAACCTCCCCCTATACCTCCTCATACTGCTCCGCATAACCTCCCCCTATACCTCCTCATACTGCTCCGCATAACCTCCCCCTATACCTCCTCATACTGCTCCGCATTAACCTCCTCCTCATACTGCTCCGCATAACCTCCCCCTATACCTCCTCATACTGCTCCGCATTACCTCCTCATACTGCTCCGCATTACCTCCCCCTATACCTCCTCATACTGCTCCGCATAACCTCCCCCTATACCTCCTCATACTGCTCCGCATTACCTCCCCCTATACCTCCTCATACTGCTCCGCATTACCTCCCCCTATACCTCCTCATACTGCTCCGCAAACCCTCTCCCTATACCTCCTCATACTGATCCGCATAACCTCTCCCTATACCTCCTCATACTGCTCCGCATAACCTCTCCCTATACATCCTCATACTGCTCCGCATAACCTCTCCCTATATCTCCTCATACTGCTCCGTATTAACCTCTCCCTATATTTCCTCATACTGCTCCGCATAACCTCCCCCTATACCTCCTCATACTGCTCCCCATAACCTCCCCCTATACCTCCTCATACTGCTCCGCAAAACCTCTCCCTATACCTCCTCATACTGCTCCGCATTAACCTCCCCCTATACTTCCTCATACTGCTCCGCATAACCTCCCCCTATACCTCCTCATACTGCACCGCATAACCTCTCCCTATACCTCCTCATACTGCTCCGCATTAACCTCCCCCTATACTTCCTCATACTGCTCCGCATAACCTCCCCCTATACCTCCTCATACTGCTCCGCATAACCTCCCCCTATACCTCCTCATACTGCTCCCCATAACCTTCCCCTATACCTCCTCATACTGCTCCGCATAACCTCCCCCTATACCTCCTCATACTGCTCCGCATAACCTCCCCCTATACCTCCTCATACTGCTCCGCATAACCTCCCCCTATACCTCCTCATACTGCTCCGCATTAACCTCCCCCTATACCTCCTCATACTGCTCCGCATAACCTCCCCCTATACCTCATACTGCTCCGCATAACCTCCCCCTATACCTCCTCATACTGCTCCGCATTACCTCCCCCTATACCTCCTCATACTGCTCCGCATTACCTCCTCATACTGCTCCGCATTACCTCCCCCTATACCTCCTCATACTACTCCGCATTACCTCCTCATACTGCTCCGCATTACCTCCCCCTATACCTCCTCATACTGCTCCGCATTACCTCTCCCTATACCTCCTCATATTGCTCCGCATAACCTCCCCCTATATCTCTTCATATTACCTCTCCCTATATGTCTCCCCCTATTGCTCTGTATAACCACTCCCTATATCTCCCCCACATACACTACATGTGCTCATTGATTGTGATCAATTACAGGTTTTATGAGGTCAAAGTGCAAAGTGCATAGTGCGTTTATTACATTCTGATGTCTTCTCACACACACAGCCTGACACTCACACACAGCCTGACACTCACTTTGGAGAAGATGGCTTTGTGTAGCAGCCAGTGCTTTATTTAAAGTAAATAAACTTATATCCACACACGCTGCTCTTCATTGGCTACAGAGGCTGTCTTAGCATCTAGCCTTGCTGTGAGACATCATATGAATGACTAGCGACTTGCCGTCGCGGCAATAAGATTTGAATGCTGCTTGCCACACAATGAGCACCTTTGGCGCTCATTAGTAGTATCTCCCCCATCTACTTTATGGGCCTCATCGCGAGTTCCACAATGCAGGCATTGGCCAACCCCCAACTTTCATCGCTCACTGCAAGCCTCTCCCCCTCTCTCCCTCTGAAGTCTCTTTGCCCCCTCTCCCTCCCCTGTTTTTTCCCCCCCTCTAATCTTCCTCCCCTATGTCTCTTCCCTCCCCCACTCACTCCCCTGTGTCTCTTCCCTCCCCCACTCACTCCCCTGTGTCTCTTCCCTCCCCCACTCACTCCTCTGTGTCTCATCCCCCCCCACTCCCTCCCTGTGTCCCATTCCCCCCCCACTCCCTCCCTGTGTCCCATTCCCCCCCCACTCCCTCCCTGTGTCTCATTCCCCCCCACTCCCTCCCTGTGTCTCATTCCCCCCCCCCCCACTCCCTCCCTGTGTCTCATTCCCCCCCCCCCCACTCCCTCCCTGTGTCTCATTCCCCCCCCCCCCCACTCCCTCCCTGTGTCTCATTCCCCCCCCCCACTCCCTCCCTGTGTCTCATTCCCCCCCCCACTCCCTCCCTGTGTCTCATTCCCCCCCCACTCCCTCCCTGTGTCTCATTCCCCCCCCCACTCCCTCCCTGTGTCTCATTCCCCCCCCACTCCCTCCCTGTGTCTCATTCCCCCCCCCACTCCCTCCCTGTGTCTCATTCCCCCCCCCACTCCCTCCCTGTGTCTCATTCCCCCCCCCACTCCCTCCCTGTGTCTCATTCCCCCCCCCACTCCCTCCCTGTGTCTCATTCCCCCTCCACTCCCTCCCTGTGTCTCATTCCCCCCCCCACTCCCTCCCTGTGTCTCATTCCCCCCCCCACTCCCTCCCTGTGTCTCATTCCCCCCCCCCCACTCCCTCCCTGTGTCTCATTCCCACCCCACTCCCTCCCTGTCTCTCATTCCCCCCCCCACTCCTTCCCTGTCTCTCATTCCCCCCCCCACTCCCTCCCTGTCTCTCATCCCCCCCCCACTCCCTCCCTGTCTCTCATCCCCCCCCCACTCCCTCCCTGTGACTCATTCCCCCCCCCACTCCCTCCCTGTGTCTCATTCCCCCCCCCCACTCCCTCCCTGTCTCTCATCCCCCCCCCCACTCCCTCCCTGTGTCTCATTCCCCCCCCACTCCCTCCCTGTGTCTCATTCCCCCCCCCACTCCCTCCCTGTGTCTCATTCCCCCCCCCACTCCCTCCCTGTGTCTCATTCCCCCCCACTCCCTCCCTGTGTCTCATTCCCCCCACTCCCTCCCTGTGTCTCATTCCCCCCCACTCCCCCCCTGTGTCTCATTCCCCCCCACTCCCTCCCTGTGTCTCATTCCCCCCCACTCCCTCCCTGTGTCTCATTCCCCCTCACTCCCTCCCTGTGTCTCATTCCCCCCCCACTCCCTCCCTGTGTCTCATTCCCCCCCCACTCCCTCCCTGTGTCTCATTCCCCCCCCACTCCCTCCCTGTGTCTCATTCCCCCCCCACTCCCTCCCTGTGTCTCATTCCCCCCCCCACTCCCTCCCTGTGTCTCATTCCCCCCCACTCCCTCCCTGTGTCTCATTCCCCCTCACTCCCTCCCTGTGTCTCATTCCCCCCCACTCCCTCCCTGTGTCTCATTCCCCCCCACTCCCTCCCTGTGTCTCATTCCCCCCCACTCCCTCCCTGTGTCTCATTCCCCCTCACTCCCTCCCTGTGTCTCATTCCCCCCCACTCCCTCCCTGTGTCTCATTCCCCCCCCACTCCCTCCCTGTGTCTCATTCCCCCCCCCACTCCCTCCCTGTGTCTCATTCCCCCCCCCACTCCCTCCCTGTGTCTCATTCCCCCCCCCCACTCCCTCCCTGTGTCTCATTCCCCCCCCCCACTCCCTCCCTGTGTCTCATTCCCCCCCCCACTCCCTCCCTGTGTCTCATTCCCCCCCCCCACTCCCTCCCTGTGTCTCATTCCCCCCCCACTCCCTCCCTGTGTCTCATTCCCCCCCACTCCCTCCCTGTGTCTCATTCCCCCCCACTCCCTCCCTGTGTCTCATTCCCCCCCCCACTCCCTCCCTGTGTCTCATTCCCCCCCCCACTCCCTCCCCGTGTCTCATTCCCCCCCCCACTCCCTCCCTGTGTCTCATTCCCCCCCCCCACTCCCTCCCTGTGTCTCATTCCCCCCCCACTCCCTCCCTGTGTCTCACTCCCCCCCCACTCCCTCCCTGTGTCTCATTCCCCCCCCCACTCCCTCCCTGTGTCTCATTCCCCCCCCACTCCCTCCCTGTGTCTCATTCCCCCCCACTCCCTCCCTGTGTCTCATTCCCCCCCCACTCCCTCCCTGTGTCTCATTCCCCCCCCACTCCCTCCCTGTGTCTCATTCCCCCCCCACTCCCTCCCTGTGTCTCATTCCCCCCCCACTCCCTCCCTGTGTCTCATTCCCCCCCCCCCCCCCACTCCCTCCCTGTGACTCATTCCCCCCCCCCACTCCCTACCTGTGACTCATTCCCCCCCCCACTCCCTCCCTGTGTCTCATTCCCCCCCCACTCCCTCCCTGTGTCTCATTCCCCCCCCCACTCCCTCCCTGTGTCTCATTCCCCCCCCCACTCCCTCCCTGTGTCTCATTCCCCCCCCACTCCCTCCCTGTGTCTCATTCCCCCCCCACTCCCTCCCTGTGTCTCATTCCCCCCCCCCCTCCCTCCCTGTGTCTCATTCCCCCCCCCACTCCCTCCCTGTGTCTCATTCCCCCCCCCACTCCCTCCCTGTGTCTCATTCCCCCCCCACTCCCTCCCTGTGTCTCATTCCCCCCCCACTCCCTCCCTGTGTCTCATTCCCCCCCCCCCCCACTCCCTCCCTGTGTCTCATTCCCCCCCCCCCACTCCCTCCCTGTGTCTCATTCCCCCCCCCCACTCCCTCCCTGTGTCTCATTCCCCCCCCCCCCTCCCTCCCTGTGTCTCATTCCCCCCCCCACTCCCTCCCCTGTGTCTCTTTCCACCTTCTCCCCCCTCTCCCTCCCCTGTGTCTCTTTCCACCCCACACCCTCCCCTGTGTCTCTTTCTGCCCTCACACCCTCTCTCTCCCCTGTGTCTTTCTCCCCCCTTTTCCTCCTCTGTGCTCCTGTTTGCATTTACGGTTGTGAAACTACTAGTGGGCTTGGAAATATGATAATTTTCCCCAAGCCCGAAAAGTGTTTCCAATTTACTGGATTAAAAAAAGTAATGGCTTTATGGCCGCCATTTTTTTTTCAGCTTAGCCGTTTTCAGACCTCCCAAAAAGGCAAATTGATATTATTTGTATTAATTTGTATCTTTTGGCAATCTTCCAAAGGCATCCAAACTACAGGCTTGAAAAAAATGGCAACCGTTAAATTCTTAATTTTTTATGAAGCCTGTAACTCGTCATTTTGAGCATCTCCCCCCTCAAGCCAGTCACATACAGGCCTCGCGATGAGCGCCTTTGGCGCTCATTGCTGCCCCCGTTATTGCAGCCTTCGGTGCTCATTGCAGTCCTTTCAAGCCAGTACTGTGTGGGACTCATGATGAGCGCCTTTGCCGCTCATCGCAAGGCACCCCATGCAGCCCCATCAAACACGTAACTTTCGGGCCTGCGCAAGCCCGTAACTTTTAATATTGTGTGATGCCTGTTTTGCCTCATCTTCTCAAAGACCTGTCTCTCAGCCAACCCCTTTCTCTTGATGACCTTATGAGGGTGGAGATCAACAGGACCATTGGTGGTTGATACTCTAGAATTATTATTGAATTTTTTTTTTATGATTAAATATTAACATATATATAATGACCAATGGTTAATTAAAGCAACAGGGCTGTGCAGTTGTACTAAAAGGTGTAGATACCTATTTTGAGGGATAATAACCAACACAACCTACGGCACAAGATCTCCTGCCGCTCCTGGGTGTGAAGGTCCATGTCAGACCCTACCTCTGAAATTATGCACTTGGGGACCACACTGACTGTATAATCTGCAGTGGACTAAATTAATGTCATGGAGTCCCCTCTATTCTATACATATTAATGTCACTGAGTTCCCTCTAATCTATACATATTAATGTCACTGAGTTCCCTCTAATCTATACATATTAATGTCACTGAGTTCCCTCTAATCTATACATAATAATATCATGGAGTCCCTTCTAATCTATACATATTAATGTCATGTAGTCTCCTCTAATCTATACATATTAATGTCATGGAGTCTCCTCTATTCTATACATATTAATGTCATGGAGTCCCCTCTAATCTATACATATTAATGTCACTGAGTTCCCTCTAATCTATACATATTAATGTCATGGAGTCTCCTCAAATCTGTACATATTAATGTCATGGAGTCCCCTCTAATCTATACATAATAATATCATGGAGTCCCTTCTAATCTATACATATTAATGTCATGGAGTCTCCTCAAATCTGTACATATTAATGTCATGGAGTCCCCTCTAATCTATACATAATAATATCATGGAGTCCCTTCTAATCTATACATATTAATGTCATGGAGTCTCCTCAAATCTGAACATATTAATGTCATGGAGTCCCCTCTAATCTATACATAATAATATCATGGAGTCCCTTCTAATCTATACATATTAATGTCATGTAGTCTCCTCTAATCTATACATATTAATGTCATGGAGTCTCCTCTATTCTATACATATTAATGTCATGGAGTCCCCTCTATTCTATACATATTAATGTCACTGAGTTCCCTCTAATCTATACATATTAATGTCATGGAGTCTCCTCAAATCTGTACATATTAATGTCATGGAGTCCCCTCTAATCTATACATAATAATATCATGGAGTCCCTTCTAATCTATACATATTAATGTCATGTAGTCTCCTCTAATCTATACATATTAATGTCATGGAGTCTCCTCTATTCTATACATATTAATGTCATGGAGTCCCCTCTAATCTATATATATTAATATCATGGAGTCCCCTTTAATCTCTACATATTAATGTCATGCCGAGACGGACAGTAATTGGGCAGCATCTTATTTAGAGACAAGTGTTGGACCAGCTCTCGGACACAACTCTAGCTTAACCAGCCACAGTGGCCGTGGATTACCTGTTATGTAAGGTTGGCTCCCTCGCAACATATGGCCAGTCTGTGTTGCTGAGGTTAATGCCAAAACCGACTTTGGCCAAGACCCCATCCCTGCATTCTCTTGGCCCCCTCTTGGGCCACAGGAACAAATTGCTGATCATCCTCAGGAACCTTGATGTTAGCTGTACAAGGAGGAATGGGATTGTTGTTTGCAGAGCTGGCCAGGCACATCTGTCAGCCACTACCTCTGTGTGCTTTGTCAAGCTCATGCTCATTGCTTCAATGACCTCTTCTATCCATCTCCGCCTCCCCTTCTTCTTGTGCCTTCAATCTTTCCCAGCATCAGAGTCTTCTCTAGGGAATCCTGTCTTCTCATGATATGGCCACATTATTTGAGCTTCAGCCTCATGACCAAGCCCTCCAGTGAACAGTTTGGCTTCATTTCCTGTAGTATTTATTTATTGGATCTTCTTGCAGTCCAAGGGACTCTAAGCAGTTTTCTCCAACACCTTCAAAGGTGTCAATTCTCCGGCGCTCAGATTTCTTTATGGTCCAGCTCTCACATCCGTATGTTACTACTGGGAATACCACAACTCTAACTATGCAAACCTTTGTTGATAGTTTAATATCTTTACATTTTACTAGCTTGTCCAGACTTACCATTGCTTTCCTCCCAAGAAGCAATGATCTTCGTCTTTGTAACATTGAGCAGCAGGACAGATTTTGCATTCTCTACATAGATAATAGTTTTTTATTCATATGTTTTATTTTACATAAGTTTAAAGATAAGCAGGACACAGATTGGTACCTGAGGAGATGAGGGCCCTAGGGTGATAGAGACATGAGACGAGGACACTGCTTGATGGATAGATTCTCTAGTGTGATGAAGGTAGAGGTATGGGACAACCAGAATAGACAGCCTTGTTTGAAATTGTTACTGGAGATAAGTATATAAGTGGCATTCTTCTCTTAAAGGTATATATAAGTTTCCTGGGTTTCAAATGTTTGGTAAGAAACTGGCAGCAATTATCAGTAAAATATATATTATATAGATAAGGTCAGTGTACTTACCAAGTTATAGGGAGAAGAGTAAAATCCAGCTTTGCACACCCACAGGGAGCTTACATAAGTACACTGAGGAGAGGCAGCGAGAGAAACCCGATTGGCCCAAAAATATATAAATGTTATGCTAATCTAGCCTGGGTTTCAACTGTCAGAAATTACAAGACATTTTGCTAACTTCAAGTTAAGTGTTTAAATGTTTATTTTGGTATTTTTTTCATGCAACATTTTTTTTCATACACTACTAATCAGAAATGCAGAAAACTTAGATATGCCTTTAACAGACTAAAAAATAGGGGAAAGCCTAATGAGGAAAGGCCAGAAATCCCAAATAGTGGGGGCAGCTGTTGAGTTGTAGGTTTAAATGACCATTGTACAATGAAAATTATATATATATATGTTTGAAAACTTTGAGTCTAATGTCATACAAAGCCTCATGATCCAGTTTTGAGAAAGTGATGTAACAAACACAAAATGGATTCCTTAATTAATATTATTCATAAAAAATGTTTTGCGTACGGTTTAAGAAAATGATCTTATTAGGTTATTACGTACTTCACAAAAAAAGTGTCTCTTTTCTTGAACTAAAGTGGTGTGTTAAGTCTTTCAGTTTTACACTTGAGGAAATAGTATAGCAGAAGGGAGTGCCGAATGATATTGGGTGAGTGGATTAGTGATTAGGTTCTTTGTAGTGTGGGTGAGAAATACACATTTTGGTGGATACAGCAGAATTTTGGTAGTGGATGAATGAGAGGTCTAAGTCAAGAGGCAACAGACTTGAAATGTTGGGAAAGAGACATTTCAGATGTAGAAGTGGAGAAGGATGAAAATGTATGCTTAATAAATACTCAAAATCTTTGTTATTCTACTCATCCATGTGGATTTTCCACCAATCCCCCACCACTTGTAAGCACTTGCACTCCATCCTGCCCTTTTCACAGTGTCCCAATCTTCTCGGATATAACCCTCAGAAACTGTTTTCTTTGGTCAATACATCTTCCTTGGTTCCTTAACATTTTCGGTTTCTTCTGTTCCATAATATTTAGTGCTTGATCTTTCTGAAGATCACACCAAGAAGGTGGCACCACTCATAGGGCAAATAAGACAAAACTGATTCAGGCAAAGTTTAAGGAGTGTCGTTGGAGCAAAACTGTGTTATTGGGTATTAGAGAAGATTATATGCTTCAAACTCCAAAGTACCCATTCAGTGGAGGGGGTGTACATTTTTTTTTTTTTTTGCGCTGGGCCCCACCGGGACTGAATCACTTGGTGCTCCTGCCTGTGCGAAGCTCCTCCTCCTGCACACGCTCTCCACTCTCCTGCGACATCTCCTGCGGATATATATGTACACCTATATATATACAGAGATATAAACGTCACCCTCACACTGCACCCATCCCTCTTAGCATCAATCCCTACATAGCACCCATGTGCTTGTCAGCAGCTATCTCCTCTCAGGATCTATCCCTGTACAGCACTCCACCCAACTGAGAACCCACCCCACATAGCACCCATCCCTATCTCCTTTGTTTCTCCCTGACATAATCCACTCCCTGTACTTTGCTGCCACTTTGCAGCCCTTGCTCTCTTACCTTCTTCCCTGAGGCACATCCCCAGCGTGCTGAACTGCTCTACACTGCCACCTGTTGGAGCTTCAGTCGAAATGTTCTTTTTTGAAACAAGCACACACAAATTTCAGGGTGGCGGTGTGTGTGTGGTCAAGGAGGCTATGGAGGGTCCCAGTGGGGCCTTGACAAGTAGGGCCAAGGTGGGAGGACTCAAGGGGGGCACCTACACTCCAGAAAAAAAGGAGTGCCCTGGTGCAGTGTACCACCTGCACCACTGGTAGATCTGCCATTGTACCCATTTATGGACACCATTCAAGCACTTACTAATAATCCTATTTTCAAACTCGGCTCACATCCATTCTCCCCTATAACTGGACCTTTGGCATGTGCCAACGGTGGTGGGCAGTGACTATATTTCTCGTGAAAAAAGTTGCCAATAAGACTAAATCTAACCAGCCAAGTGGCCATGACAAGTGTATTCTAAGATGAAAGAGTTGTGCAGCCCTGTGTGTGTGCCCCACGCTGTGCACCCCTGTGTGTGTGTGTGCCCCACGCTGTGCACCCCTGTGTGTGTGTGTGCCCCACGCTGTGCACCCCTGTGTGTGTGTGTGCCCCACGCTGTGCACCCCTGTGTGTGTGTGTGCGCCATGCTGTGCACCCTTGTGTGTGTGTGCCCCACGCTGTGCACCCTTGTGTGTGTGTGCCCCACGCTGTGCACCCTTGTGTGTGTGTGCCCCACTCTGTGCACCCCTGTGTGTGTGTGCGCCATGCTGTGCACCCCTGTGTGTGTGTGTGCTCCATGCAGTGCACCCCTGTGTGTGTGTGCGGCATGCTGTAAACCCCTGTGAGTGTGTGTGCGCCATGCTGTGCACCCCTGTGTGTGTGTGTGTGTGTGTGCGCGCCATGCTGTGCACCTCTGAGTTTGTGTATACCCCGGGCTGTGCATCCCCGAGTGTGCACCCGTGTGTGCGTGTGTATACTGAACTGCGACCCCTGTGTGTGTGTGTATATACTGGGCTGTGCATTCGTGTGTCTCGGGCTGTGCACCTCTTTTTATTATTATTATTTATTAACTTTAATTTGTATCACGCCAACATATTCTGTAGCGCTGTACAGGGGATAAGAACAGGAAAAATACAATATTAAACTTCAGAAAGTGAAGGGCCCTGTTTTGAGCTTAGAATCTTTATAGAAAGTTATTATTTCCAAAGCACCCTATAAGCCTGTGTGTGTTTGTATACTGGGGTGTGAACCCCTGTGTGTGTGTGTTGGTGTACCAGGCTGAGCACCCTGTATCTGTGTGTGCCAGGCTGTGCACCATGTGCAAATTTTTCATAAATTCAAAAACTATTTCAACATGTTTTTAGGAGATCTTTATTGTGATGTGGTCCAAATTGTGCTTGTGGTGTGTGTTTCAGGCTATTTGTCTCTGTGTTAAGCAGACATGCTTATCATCAGTTGTAGTGCCAGTACAGTATAATCACTGTAGATTTAGAGGACTCTGGGTCACCCCCTCACTCGTGCCAAGCTCTGTGCCAAGACACACCCCATAAGCACTGCCAGTTGCACTAAAGCACCTGAAATGTATTCTTTTGACTGGCTGAGAGGAGCTGGGGGTGGGACCCGCAGGGTGTGTGTCAAGACTTGCCCGCTTACCCAACAGCCAGAAAGTCACTTTCCTGTCTGCTGTGAGGGTGAGGGGTGTGTGGTGTGGGGGCGTCTCTAGGACATAAACAACTGAAAGGATCCGGACATGAATGAAAAGCGGGCACACTGCTCTTACACCAAAAACATCCAGTCACACTTTAATAACTGATTAGCAATACACAATGCAATGTATCTGTCAGCAGATCTGCTGCTCTCCAGGGGATGGGGGAAGATCTGCCTAGGAGGGCGGTCCTAACAGGAGTCTTTATCTACGATCCTGGTAACAGTCTATGGGCCTCATTCTATTATCGGCCGCAGCCGTTGTGGGGCCGCAAGGACCGGCCGCAAGCTATTCTGCTATTCTATTCCCTTACGGCCGGGGATTCCGGCAGGCTTGCGGCCGGTGCCTTGCTATCTCTTGCGGCCGCTCGCGCCGGAGGAAAGCCTTTGATCTAAAACGGCCGCAAGAGATTTGCAATTCAATTGCTCCGGGAAACCTCTCTGCAAGGCTAAAAACGAGCCGCAGTTACTTGCAGGAAAAAGGTCTCGCTAGCACCAATTAAGCACATAAAATAGCTCAAATAAAGCCATCCTGCACTTTGAGAAGACTATAAAGGGATTTTAGGTGTTAGAAAAAATAGCACATAATTACCCTATACTCAAATCCGTAAAATATTTGTTTTTTAATATCCGTAAAATATCCATGTAAAAAGTCCAGAGTGCTTGGAGCACTTCAGACACACCCACGCCGCAGCCGGCAAATAAACAGTTAATTTGAACTCGGGTTTGGGCAGATGTGCAAGCTTGAGAGTGGGTTCCTTTTAATCCTCATGTCCCCCAATATGATCCCTAGCATTTACAGAGCTGTACAGTGCAGGCTTGAATTTATTTTTCAGTTTTTATATTTCACAGATTACGGCCGGTTCCAAGATATGCGGCCGGCCGTAAGATGAGATCCTTGCGGGGCCGTATAATAGAATCGCGAGTTAACTGAACCCTCGCAAGGAATCGCAGCCTTACGGCCGATTTACGGCCGATAATAGAATGAGGCCCAATATGTGCCTGCCTCCATGCAGTGGCTAGTACAGACAAACCTAGAGTGGTCAGAAAATATTTTGGACAGCCTCCTGGACAGATCTTCCTTCACCCCTAACTGAGTAGAGAGCAGCAGATCTGCTGGAAGCTGTAATGTTAAGTTCAAATGTAACTATGTGAAGCCACAGAGCATTTAAATAAAATAGCAATTGAAACTGAACTTAATCAGCTACCCCCCCCCCCATGCGTTACTCCGTGTCTCACATTCACCAAGCTTTCTCCAGACCCTGCTCTACCTCCGCTGCTTCTCGCCCAACTTCTATCCCCTCTCTTTTTCTATTTATTTTCTCTCTCTTTTTTTCTCTCTTTCATTTTTCTCTCTATCAGTCTCTCTATCTCTCTCTCTCTTTCTCTATCCCTTTCTAAGTTTGTGTGTGTTTCTGAGTCTCTTTCTGTTTTTTTTTCTCTATACCACTATATTAATCTCTCTTATTTTATCTGCGTGCTCCTCATTTTATCTCTCTATCTCTAATTTTCTCTTAAAACACCAGAAATAGGGGAAATAAAATAATAATCTTTATTAGATAACTTTAAAAAACTGACACATTTACAAACATTGTGTGTGAAAGACTATTAAAACCAAACCGTAGCAATGTACTGTCAGAGTGTAGACTCTGAAATGTGCACAGAATGTCCTGATAGACCCAAGAAGGGCTCCTCCTGTCTGGAAGGCTCAGTATTGAACTGAAGCTCCACAATCTTGCTTCATCTTTGCATTTATAAACGGCTGCTGGATACTGGGTAGTTATAAAAATCTATTAAAAATCTTGTGCTTAAAAAAAGCACTTGTGGACAAAACTCAGTCTAATTTATCCCATCTCCCCTTTCTCTTTCATTCTCACTTTCATTTTATATCTCGTTCTCATTCTTTCTCTCTGTCTATCTCTCTATATATCTCTCCTCTGTGCGTCTTCTCTCTCTCTTTCTCTCTCTCTCTCTCTCTCTCTTTCTCTCTCTTTCTCTTTCTTTCTCTCTCTTTTTGTCTTTCTTTCTTTCTTTCTTTCTTTCTTTCATTCTCTTTCTCTTTTTTTCTCTTTCCTTTTCAATTTTTTTTATCCTGGTTCCCTCCCCAGGTCTCAGGATGTCACAGATCTACTTACTGAGGACATGCTGCAGGTGAGATATCTGCCCTTTTTAAAATGAATGTATCAGTAACTGGCACGTTGCCCCCCTCCTGTCCACCTCTGGTTTTCTGAGGAGCCCTTTCAGGCCTTATAAGAGAAGTAACCAGTTAAAGTTGTATGTATATGTGCATGTGTCATTGAACTAATAACAGGTACCTTTGCTGTGTCTCTTTATTGACTCCTGCATGCGATAACCTAACCTCCTCAATGCCTTATTCTTCCTTGGTGTCCTTCAGGCAGATCAGCAGGTGGAACCTGTCAAAAAAGTGGCCCATTTTGTGGGCAAGCGTGTGGCCAGTTGTATGCAGGGGCCCGCAGGATCCGACATGGAAAAAAGACTGGTAGGTCGGACTGTTTATGTTCATTTAGTGCCTTTGGTGGTGTATGGTTTATTCTTAGGATGTTGGCCAGATCAAGACATATCTCTGGTTGTCTCTTTGTAGAAGAAGCTGGCTTTGATGAATCTTTCTTCAGCGATAGCTGAGAATATGAAAGAAATAGACCCAGAGACAAGTCTGAGGTGAGGAAATACAAGACCATATGAAAACCATATCTAACTAGATCTCTAGATTATGGCAAAACAATAAGCAATACATTTATATCTCAACATAACTGAACAAATATTCAACCCCATCCAGATCCCCTTCAGTTTTAACCAACCAAGATCATCTCAACCGGAATTTCTTTAGTGCAAAACAACAAAGAAAAAACAAATTGGGCATGCTCCGACCCGGAGAGTAATATGTCAAATCAGGGTGATACTCCCTGGGGTCTGAGCATGCCGAGTCAATTGTTTTTCGCAATAACTCATACTGAAGACAATAGATCTCCAGGGGGTAATTGAACATTGTTGACTATATGATCTGTCAATACCAAGAGCTACAGCTTAATTGGTGGATCAGAAGGGATGAATGGCAAGTAAAATTGCAAATGTATATATAATTATTACATATTGGAACCTCTGCTGTGTCACTTTGGTCAACCATCTGTAGACATGAGTAAGGCCAACCCACCCAGATCCCATATATTCTTACTCAACCAACTCTACAGGTTCATTCAACCAAAATAATCCAATTTTACATATCACTGATATCATCCCACCAAACCATACACAACTTACTGTTATAATTAAACTAAAATATAATATATGGACCCCACTAGGACTCTAAAGGTTTATTCAACTACAAGAATTGAATTTTACATCACTGATACCATCACACCAACCCCATACACAACTTTCTTTTATAATGAAACTATAATATATATATATGGACCCCACTAGAACTATCCAATAAATCCTAATTTGTGAATTCCATACAATCAGCTCTAATTCTTCACGTCCTTCCATGCTCACCAAAACCTATTCATCACTCCATAAACATCCCTAAATGATGACTTGTCTCCTCTTCCAGGAAGATACTAGAGATGGGTTGTTGTGTGGAGGGTTCATTGGCCCAAGATCTGGCAGAGTTTGAGATCACCGTAGAGAGGGATGTGCTACAACCACTAAGCAAGCTGAGTGAGGTAAGATCCCCTACCCCTTGTGATTACCCATATCATCATCATTCCCAATCACTACCTATATCTACAAAACCACTCGTGTCTTTCTCTCAATAAACTATACCTACTGATTCCTCCATTTGTACCACCTTCATCTTCCTCTTCACTCCTAAATTGTACCCAACCCATCCTCCTTCACTTTCATTTCTGTTTCTACTCTACAACCTATATCCAATCCCTTCTCTATCCATACCACCTCAATCTCACTCAACAACTTGTACCTAACTTCTCCTTCATAACTTACACCTCCATCTCCACTATACAATATGTACCAAATCCCCTCCCTTTATACCAGCTCTATCTCCTCTCTAGAACCTGTAACCAACCTCCATAACCATTCTACCCTCTGTACCTAACCTTTTCTCCACTGCTACCACCTTGATGTCCACCATACAACCTGTACCCAACCTCTCCTCCATTACTCTCCTGCTTTCTCTCTCTCCCCCCCAACAGGAGGAGTTGCCAACCATTCTAAAGCACAGGAAGCAGCTACAGAAACTAATCACAGACTGGAACAGTGCAAAGAGCCGGTAATATTAGATATTGGTTGTTTGGCTTGAATGTAAAGTAGACCAAGATGTTGTACTTTCACACATTACCTATAAAACTTACCACCTGCCAGCTTCAGTTCACAACCTCTTGTTCTTTTTTGAGAATATATTTATTTATTTATTTAACCCTTTGATATATTTGCAAGTCTCTCTCATATCCCCCTGCCTTCTCCCCTCTAATCTATACATGTTAATGTCATAGAGTCCCCTCTAATCTGTACATATTAATGTCATGGAGTCCCCTCTAATCTATACATCGTAATGTCATGGAGTCCCCTTTAATCTATACATATTAATGTCATGGAGTCTCCTCTAATCTATACATATTAACGTCATGGATTCCCCTCTAATCTATACATATTAATGTCATGGCGTCTCCTCTAATCTAATCTATACGTATTAATGTCATGGAGTCTTCTTATAAGTTGTGTATTTTTTTGTGTTGTGTGTACAGACAGTTGTACCCAGTTATATACACACACCCTGCTATTTAACCCCCAGGTTATCACAGGCCCAGAAGAATGTTTCTGGGGGGCAGGGAGGGGGCAGCACGGCGACCCCCGCTAAGCTGGAAAATCTCAAAGAGGAGGAGGAAGAACTGAGGAGGAAGTTGGAACAAAGCAAGGTAAGACCTTCATAGGATGGGGTACACACGTGTGTGTGTGTGTGTGTGTGTGTGTATATATATATATATATATACACTGTGAAGGTGCATTGTGATCTAATTTGCATGTCCCTGCCCAGTTTTCCCAGAGTGCAGTGCTTAAACTGTATTTCTGAGATATTTGAGCAGGAAATATTTTGTCTATTTTTAGACATTCAAATAGAATAACTAATGCACTATTCATTGTTTGTACTACTGTACTATGTACGGTGGGGGGCTTCTATCACTCTTAGCCCACCATATGTGAAACGATTGCTGTATTGAACTACTCTCTACAACAATCACCACACAAACCAGGCACTCACACCACAGGTTTGTCAGTAACTGTGAAACAGTGCTGTATGTGGCTAAGTGACCTTCAGCCTTATTAAAATGCGATTCGCCAATTGAATAGGGCTCTATATAAGCTCAGAGCATTTTTTTTTTTTACAGAAGTTTTTAGTTAGTGAAGTCCTTGCTTTTGGCTAGAAGTTCACTAACTAAAAACTTCTGTAAAAAAATTGCTGTGTGCTTATATTGAGCCCTATTCAATTGGCCGAATCG
This sequence comes from Discoglossus pictus, assembly GCA_027410445.1. Lineage (NCBI taxonomy): Eukaryota > Metazoa > Chordata > Amphibia > Anura > Alytidae > Discoglossus > Discoglossus pictus. The sequence continues at coordinate 51,968,666 of CM050169.1, read as the reverse complement.
CTATTTAATAAGGCTGCTGCTTTAAGCATATGCTTAAAAGGAGAGAGGGAGAGAGAGAATACATGGAACATCTGTGTTCACATTTCAATGTCTAAAACAAGAATTTCAAGAAAAACAGTTATTACACTGCATTCTGGGAAGCTAAGCTGGGACATGTAAGTGTGCCCACAAATGCCTCGCTCTTCAATCCATAGCCATTATCAAACATGGCTTGCTTTAAGCGTATGCATGCTATATTACACAGCTTTAATGCAAAACCAAGGTTGGATTAAACACAAGCTGAGTATCCTATCGATTATTATATAATTATTAATAACATTCATATTTATGATTTATAGTAGCAATATTCAATATGAAATGTACTTTTAATAAGATCCGAGTATGCACCTCCAGCTGAGCTGGTTGTCTCCACCCTGACAAGGTCACCAAAGTAGAAGATGGCTTTAAATTCAGTATAAGAAATAAAATAATTATTCACAGGATGCCCCATGGCAAAGGTTTGTTGTCCAGGGAAATCACTTTTATATATCAACTCTCCACTCCATGGCATTGTGTTGCTATAACATTGTTTCTGAAAATGTAGCACTTCCAACTTGACAAAAAAAAAAAACGCCATCTTCAAGGATCAGCAGATGAATCTGATATTTGAAAGTAAGTTTACCATTGAAGGTTGCTTTTTTCCCCCCATGATGCAATATGAATTTTTATTAATGATCAATGCTTAACTGAAACATCTAGCTCCTATTATTTGGATGCAGTCCCACTAATTTAAGGTTAAGGCTTCAGTGTTATTTATGCGTTTTTCTTTTCTTTATATTTTATGCTGTAGATTGACACTATATTTATAGTGAATTGGTGGTATCAGGAGATGGGAACATGGGAGGGTCACATCTTCATGTCGATGCTTTGACTGGAATCTTACTGGGTGGATCTTTATTACTCCAGATTTAGGCTATCACTAAAGCAATTAATGCAATCATCCAGCCAGAGGGTGATCTAATGCTAACAACCGGTTTTGCTAGTAGGAAGACCCAGGGAGTGTTGGTAAATTGTGTCTCATGGCAGATATGTATGAGTGCAATTATCCAATCATGGAATTTTTGGACAAAAATCAGACCTCACCTAGAATACGGAGTCTCGACATTTGGGTGCCCAGTGTCCCAGGGCTAAAAGGCCAGGGACCTCATTGGCAACTTGCTACTGGCATTAACCAAGCTGTCCATTTATATGTCCATGAAGTAGTGATTGGGTGAGGAGGTTTCACTACCATGTGAAGCCATGTTCCTTTAGATAGGAAGTTTGTGAGTTTTCAAATTTGCATGGAGCTTTGGGGAAAGCACTATTGGCACTGTACAGGGCCCTCCATCCTTTGCAGTCTGTTAATATCGCTATTGTTTTTTAACTCACCCATTTATAGCGCTACGGTATATGTTGGCGCGTTACAAATAAACAATAATAATAATGTTTTGGGCACTGATGCGCTCCTGTAGTACCCCCTGGCTTTGTCCACTGTTGATGTGTGAGCTTACATCCCAATGGAGTACTCGATATACACCCACCAAATGAATTTCTTCTCCCTCGCCTCATTTTGTTTTTTTATTTTTGTTATTTATTTCCTCAACCAGCAGGTGGGGTGAGGACCAGTCCTTTCTGGTTGTCACCATATAAGGCCCATAAGTGCCCACTTGGGTCTAATACACTGGTATCTGGAGTTCTGTTTGCATTTCTCTGCTCACATAGCAGGTGGCCACTGTCCTGGGGGAACAAGGCCAGGGACCTCCTCATGGACCTGCTCCTTGCATTAGTCAATTAGGCTACTCATAAGTTCAGGGTTCTAATACCATGTGAGGCCAGGTCCAGAGTACTGGTGCCCTCCTGTATCTGGGCAGAGTACTACCTGCCTTTGTTTACAGAGATAATGTGGACAGTAGATGGAGTATTCTGCTCAGTATCCTCCATTTATATTATTTTAAACTCCACTTCCTTGTCTAGTTTTGTATTTATTTTATAGCTCTTTGTTTTATCGTTTCATCTTCCTTGCCCTAATATACAGTGTCCAGATCTGGGACCGGGTCTCCAAAGGCATATTAATAAATTGGAGACAATTCAAACGAGGCAACTAAAATGGTGCAGGGTCTAAAGGATACAATGTATTAGGAGATTCCATGACACTAATATGTATAGATTAGAGGGGACTCCATGACATTAATATGTATAGATTAGAGGAGACTCCATGACATTAATATGTATAGATTAGAGAGGACTCCATGACAATAATATGTATAGATTAGAGGGGACTCCATGACATTAATATGTATAGATTAGAGGGGACTCCATGGCATTAATATGTATAGATTAGAGGGGACTCCATGGCATTACTATGTATAGATTAGAGGGGACTCCATGACATTAATATGTATAGATTAGAGGGGACTCCATGACATTAATATGTATAGATTAGAGGGGACTCCATGACAGTAATATATATAGATTAGAGGGGACTCCATGGTGTTAATATGTATAGATTGGAGGAGACTCCATGACGTTAATATGTATAGATTGGAGGAGACTCCATGACGTTAATATGTATAGATTAGATGGGAAAAGTGAAAGGGGGATATGAGAGAGACCTGCAAATATATTAAATAATGTAATTAAGTTCTGGAGGGAAGAAAAAGAGGAGCAAGAACAAGAGATCATGATCTGAAACATACTGGGGGTTTCCTGCAGTTACAGAATACCTAAAATGAATATGGAAATTCAATCTTTTGAAACTGGTGGTAAATTAGATTAAGTCATCTCCAAATGTTTCAGGACTCCATTTGCTCAGATTCCTCCGTGTAATAGTACAGAAAAGCAGATGTGGTGCTATAATATAATTAGGGAACTGGGACTTAACTAGGGAAATATAGCCCCGGCGACCATAATGGGGAAGCTTTAAGTCGGGTTACTAAAGGTTATAGTAAAAACTGTAATAAGTGGTAGTTCATATAACCGAGAAATGTATTTAATGTGGGGGAGCTCCTTCTGAATCGCCACCATGTCGTAGTAAAGGGGCTTGTGTACCCAAATGAAGCTGTGAGCTATACCATGTAGGGTCACCCAAGATGGGCAGGTCGTAGCAGAGAGGTCAGACAAATGGAGGAGGGACTGGCAACCCATTCTAGTATCTTTGTCAAGAAAACTATATAGATAAACACAACCAGAAACAAAGATGTGCCTGGGTGCTGCGGACCATATGGTCACCGAGAGTCGGATATGACTGAAGGACTTAACACATGCACACTATGGCCCTCATTCAATTGCGATTTGGCCAATTCAATAGTGCTCTAAATAAGCACATAACATATATTTTTTTAATAAGTTTTTAATTAGTGAAAACCTTGCTTTTGTATAGATGTTCACTAACTAAAAACTTCTTAAAAAAAATATGTTATGTGCTTATTTAGACCCCTATTCAATTGGCCAAATTGCAATTGAATGAGGGCCTATGTGAGGGAGATCTCCCATCTGTGTCAGCCATTAGATAATATTCTAGTAGCAGGGCTTTAGAGAGAGAGGGAATGGGTTTGGAGACTAAGGTGAGATTAGTGGGAGGTCATTCCAGTGAAGGGTCATAAGGAGTGAGAAAGATGGACGCAGGATTGGACACAGGGTGGGACTGTGAGTGTCCAGAGGGATTCAGGCCATGGAGAGCATAGAGGAACTTAACTGGAGATTAGTTAAGTGAAGGACATGGATAGGTGTGTAGACAAGGAAGAAGTTGATAAAGGGAATTCAGGGTTATCCCAGATAACTAGAGAGAGAGAGTATTGATCTACAGAGGAATCCGATCCCCAGTATCTGGGATCAGGAAGGATTTTTTTTTCTCCCCCCTATAAGACAATTGGAAATGTTATAATGTTTTTTTTCTGTTTGTCCTCTTCTTGATCAAATATCAATTAATCTGCATATTATAAACATTAAAGAAGATCTAAATAGGTTGAACTTGATGGACTAACTTTCCACCTCCGTTACTATGTAAGTATATTAGGAATTTGAAAAGCCAACAGTAGTAGACAGGAAGCCATTGGAGATGGGCGAGGTGGGTGGACGTGTGGGTATTGATGACTGAATACTGAACGTCTAGAGAGTGGGGTGAATACATGGGCTGGGGTGAGTAGAGTCGTAGTAGTTCAGGTGGGTGCAGATAAGGGACCCACCATCATATTCAGTGATGGAACCATTTAGGCTCTGCTGTATTGATGAAATCATTGGACCCCTAAACTTGTCTAATAGAACATGTAACGGATCTACTGGCACCCCGACCGGGTACCTCCGTTGATGGACGCGTCCTAGTTTGTGTCGAGGCCTACAAGCACCGCACCGGACACCACCACCACCACCACCACAGACTCCACAACCGCCGTAGCTTAAAGCTCCCAGGGAGTATGCAGCGCATAGCAATCCCCAGTATGATATAGCAATCCCCTCCAAGAACGAGACGAGGCTACGTTTTGAAGGGTCAAGAAGTCAACTTTAATGACAGGGGATCTCCTTTTATGCAATGGTGCCCTCTGAAGGGCTACACCCACATAATTATCACAACAGCCAATTATATACATGGTTCAACCCCCACGTCTCCTCCCCTCAGATAACAGGTAACACAATTAAAACAGACACAAT
>CM050169.1:51956501-51959001 GCA_027410445.1 Discoglossus pictus | reverse complement strand
TGTTTTTGAGGTTTGTTACTAGGCTTAGTAGTGTGTGCAGTAAAGGGTAGGTAGGCTGCTAGGGTTATTTGGATGTGTGGGGAAGTTTAGTTACTAAAGCTAATAGGATGTGTGTGGGAGGATGGTTACTTTAGCTGGTTGGATATAAGTGGGTGGCTACCAGAGCTAGCCATATATGTTGGGGATCCTGATTACATGAGATAGTTGTAAGTGTGTGGGAGCTTGGTTACTCTAGCTAACTGTACTAAAGCAAATAGAATGTGTGTGGGAGGTTGTTTACTAGGGATAGTATTAGGAGTGTGGGAGGAAGGTTAAGCAAACTAGTTGTATGGGTGGCTTGTAACTATAACTAGGGAGCTTGGCTACTATAACTTAGGTGTATTTGTGTGCATAAGACCATACTAGAGCTATTTATATGTGTTTTTGTAATGTATTGTATTTGTATTGGAGGCTGACTATTATGAAATAATGTGTGAGGTAGTTATCTACAGTTCAGTATCATCTCTTCCTCCTCCTCCTCCACGTCCTCGTCCTCCTCCTTCACCACATCATGAACTGGCCTCTAGAAGTAGTTGTATCTGTTTCAGTTTATTTACTACAGGTAGCTCCCTATGCACTCATGGTTGTTAACAACAATTCAATGTGTTATATGGACATCCACTGATACAACTGATGTGAGTGATATGGAGGTTGTTACTACAACTGGTTGTATCTTGTGTGGAATCAGCTATGCCTAGGTAGCAGTGCTCAATGCCAAGCAGCCTCTTCAAAGGCAAGTAAAATATTAGCATGTATTAAGAAGGGTATAGAAGCAAGGGAAGCAAATATAATTCTGCCACTATACAAATCTCTAGTACGCCCTCAATTGGAATATGGAGTACAATTTTGGGCACCACTTCATAAAAAGGACATTTTTAGAGCTGGAAAAAGGTACAGAGAAGGGCAACAAAACTAATAAGGGGAATGGAGGGGCTAAGTTATAAAGAAAGATTAACCCAATTACACTTATTTTCTTTAGAAAAAAGGCGTCTAAGAGGGGATATGATTATATTATATAAATACATCCAGGGTCAGTATAAAGATTTGTCAAGGGAGCTTTTTGTGCCAAGAGGTTTTCAACTGACAAGAGGACATCCCTTGAGGTTAGAAGTAAAAAGATTCCACCTCAAAGAAAGAAAAGGGTTCTTCACAGTAAGGGTGGTTAATCTGTGGAATTCTCTACCAAAGGAGGTGGTGACAGCGGATTCGATAGATAACTTTAAAAAGGGATTGGATATATTTTTAAATAAAAAGGGCATTAAGGGCTATCCTGAATAAATAGAGAGGGAGTATTGATCCAGGGAGGAATCCGATCACCAGTATCTGGGGTCAGGAAGGAGTTTTATATTTTTTTCCCTGTTGAGATAATTGGCAAAGTTTTACTGTTTCTTTTTTTTTCTGTTTGCCTTCCTCTGGATCAATTAACAATAAATTTGCATATTGCAGATCAGAGGAGATCTAAAAAGGTTGAACTTGATGGGCTAAAAGTCTTTTTTCAACCTAAATTACTATGTAACTAGTAGTTCTGTATCTTTGAGGTTGCTTTTTATACCTAGCTGCTGGTGTGTGTTCGAAGGATGTTTATTTCATCTAGACATATGTCTTGTCTTACTAATGTCTTATGTCTGACCTCCCTCTCTCTTAGTTACCTGATTAAGTTCATGGCCAAGTTGGCTGAGCACCAAGAGGTGAATAAGATGTCTCCCAGCAATATCGCTATTGTCCTGGGGCCCAACCTGCTGTGGGCAAAGTGTGAGGGGTAAGAACACAGAGGGTATCTGAGGGGGCACTGCCCATATTTCATTTAATCTGAGACTGCTGGATGTTTGAAACAAGACCTTAAAGTTTCAAACATCAAACTCATCTGATCTCCATCTACTATAAAGTCAATGTGGGAATCAGCTGTGTCTAGCAGGCAGTGCTAAATTTTCAGGCACAAAATCATACCAACACTTTGCTTCCCAGTAGACTTGTTATAGTAGCTTCTCATGATTTTGCTGTCGGGGCAGCCTATGAGTTACTGTTTGGCTCCTTATCTAATTGGATTTTTATTAAAACCCTTTATATCTGTCAGCCAAACTGTTCCTTCCCTCTTGATTATACCTTATCATGGTGGAGACAATCAGCTCAAATGATGGCTGGTATACTAATCATTCAATTTGAGTTTAATATTGAACACAAGAATCATTAAGAATTTTATTAATGAGCAATGTATAAATTAATCTAGATCCTCATTTTGGGGCAGTACAGTGGATCTATAATGCAACTCAGGTATCATGGGTCTGTGTTTGGTGCCTTAAAGACGCAATTTATAAGGAGACTCCATGACATTAATATGTATAGATTAGAGGAGAATCCATGATATTATTATTATTATTATTTATTTGTAACGCGCCAACATATTCCGTAGCGCTATACAGGGGAAAAGAACAAGGAAAGATTTAATTTTAACAAACTGCAA